>PVHP010036690.1:0-17769 GCA_004024765.1 Zapus hudsonius
ACCGCATATCACAGGTACTTGTGCGGAGCCTGCCTCCCTTTCCTCCACCTATAACCAGCTTTGGCTTACCCAGGTTAGCCAGCTCTAAGGGGGCAGTTAGCAAAGAAATCCCCTGGAAATGCTCACAATGCAGTCAAAAGGTTCACACTGTCTTCTTTGGGCTGCCCAGAGGGGCCAAAGACTGCCTCACCCCACCACAAAGCACAAAGGAATCTGAAATGTAGGTCTTCCCAAAGTCCTAAACAGACACCCCAAAACACATGAATCACACAAGACTATTCAGAGCAGTGCTGTGTAGTGACAGCAAAAGGTGACAAGAGTTGGGCATGGTAGCGCATGCCTTTAATTCCAGTGGAAGGCAGAGGTAGGAGGATCACCGTGAGTTCAAGGCCACCCTAATTCTACATAGTGAATTCCAGGTCAGCTTGGGCTACAGTGAGACCCTACCTTGAAAACAGAAACAACAAACAAAAAAACCAAGGGCTGGCGAGATGGCTCAGCGGTTAAGGCACTTGTCTCTAGTGCCTAAGGCCCCGGGTTCAATTCCCCAGTACCCATATAAACCAGACCCACAAGGTGGTGGCCCTGGTGCTCTCTCTCTGCTTGAAAATGAATACTAAAAAAAAAACAAAAACAAACAAACAAAAAAAAAAACCAAAAAACAGAAGTGAGAATTCTAAATTGGACAGCCTGCCACCCAAGTGAGGCTGATGGCATCCCAGCCACAAGAGGGATGAGACACACGAGGGCAAGCATAAGGTTTATTAATATTTGTGATACAATTGACATAACAAAATTCACCACCTTAAGTGTTAATACATCCACACCATTGTACAATCAATCTCTAGTACTTGTGAAACACTAGCTCCTCAATCCCTGGCACCCACCATTACATTTTGTTTCTAAGGATTAGATGATTCTAGAGGACCCGCAAATTCACAGAATCACATAGTATTTGAACTTTTGTGACTATTTGACTTGAATAATGTTTTCAAAGTCCAGCCACATTGTATATACCATGTACCAGAATCTTAAGGTCAAGTAAGATTCCATTGTACAAAGCTGGACCTGGTGGTACAGGCCTGTGGGAACCTGAGGCAGGAGGATTATAAACTCAAGGCCAGTGTGGATAGTTTATAGTGAAACTGTCTCCCCCCCCCCCCAAAAAAAAAAAGCCGGGCATGGTGGTGCATGCCTTTAATCCCAGCACTCGGGAGGCAGAGGTAGGAGGATCACCATGAGTTCAAGGCCACCCTAAGACTACATAGTGAATTCCAGGTCAGCCTGGGCTAGGTGAGACCCTACCTTGAAAAACAAAACAAACAAGCTGGTGGGGCATGTATGTGTGGAAAAGGTACCTTCAAGTGCCAGCCACTGAGTTGAGTTAAATTCCTAGAACCCACACAAAAAAGCTGGGTCTGAGCTGGGCTCAGTGAGCTGGGCCTTTAATCCCAGCACTCAGAAGGAGCATTGTGAATTTGAGGCCAGCCTGGGACTATAGACTGTGTTCCAGGTCAGCCGTGGCTAGAGTGAGACTTTACCTCAACCCCCCCCCCCCAAAAAAAAAAAGACAGGCCTCACTTGTAAGCCCAGCACTGAGGAGCTAGAGACTTGAAGCTCTCCAGGATTTGCTGCCCATCCAGTTTAGGCCAATTAGTTCGAGGCCAATGAGAAGCCTGTCTCAAAAAAGTGGAGGGCATTGCTGAAGAACACCCAGGTTGTCCTCTGGCTTCCGAGCACACATACGCATACATGTTCACCTGCATACACATGGACACAAACACACACACAAACTGAGGAAGTAGCTCTGGTAGAATGCTTGCCTAGCATGCGCAAGGCCCTTGTGTTCAGTACTCAGTACCACACACAGACACAAAGATTTCCTTACTCGTCTGCCAATGGACCAATGGCATTTGGATTGTTTCTACTTTTTTTTTTTTTTGAGGCAGGAACTGTGTGGCCAAGGTTGGCCCCAAACTCATGGCAATCCTACCTCAGCCTCCCAAGAGAAGTGCTGTGACTGTAGGATTCTGGGCTGGAGCACCACATGCTATTGTTCACATACTCTACGGGGAACCTAGCAAAGCCTCTAAACCAAAGAGATCAACAGCTTCAGGGCTGGAGAGATGACTAGGTAAGAGCACTTGCTGTACAAGCACGAGGACCTGAGTATAGATCCCCAGCACCCATTAAAATCTAGGAGCAGGTCTGGAGAGATGGCTCAGTGGTTAAAGCACTTGCCTGTAAAGCCGAAGGACCGGGATTAAATTCCCCAGTATCCACATAAAGCCAGATGCACAAAGCGGCACATACATCTGAGGCTCGTTTGCAACGGCTGGAGAACCTGGTGTGCTCATTCTCCTCACCACCCCACTGCTTACAAAAAACTAAGCAGAGTGGCATGCACCTGTAATCCCAGTGTTGGAAGAGGCAGGGACAGAAGGATCCCATGGAGCTGCTAACCAGCTAGCCTAGCTTAATTTATGAGCTATTTTTGAGACCCTGTCTCAAAAATAAGGTGAAGAGGGACTGAGGAAGACATAAACATTGACCTCTGGTCTCACATACATGTGCACCTGCACACATACACATGCATGCACACTGCACATACACGCTGAAAGAGAGAGGAGAGAACAAGAAGAAAAAAAAAGCATCTGGTGCTCACTTGCAGAAGCAAGAAGTCCTAGCGCCCCCTCCCACAAACCCACAGCACACACATTAAAAAAGCCAAGGCCAGGTGTCGTGGTACATGCCTTTAGTCCCAGCACTTGGGGGGCAGAAGTAGGAGGATGAACAAGAGTTTGAAGCCCACCCAGTGACTACATAGTGAATTCCAGTTCAGCCTGGGCTAGAGAGAGACCCTACCTCGAGAGAGAGAAGAGGGGGGAAAAAACCCTCAAGAGGACGACACAGTAGGATATGCTATGCATGTAGTCTAGCTACTTGGGAAGCTGAGCTCTGCACCGCTTGGGGTGGGCACGGTTTCTTCAGTGAGGGGCAATGGGCAGAGGTGGGGAGTGCTCCGTGTGTGCCAGCATGCATACTCGGGAACCTCCTAGCTGCACCCGTGGTGCAGTGGCAACTTTATGGGCACGGTTCCTGAGAAATCCAGCGGGAGTAACAAGTGGTCACAACACTGCTTCAGCTGAGAGCTGTTGGCACAGTGCCTCCCTAGCATGCAGAAAGCCCTGGGTTCAAGCCTTAGCACGGCATAAAGTTAGGTATGATGGTTCCTGTAATCCCAGCACTTTCTAGAAGGCAGGAGAATCAGAAGTTCAAATTCATTCTCAGCTACACAGCAAGTTCAAAGCCAGCCTGGACTATACAAGATCTTATCTGTGGTGGTTTGATTCAGGCACCCCCCCATAAACAATGTGTTCTGAATGCTTGATTCGCCAGCTGATGGCAATTTTGGAATTGGAATCTTGTTGGAGGTGTGTTTTGGGGGCGGGCTTATGGGTGTTACAGCCAGTGTTTGGCACACCTTCCTGCAGCTGTTTGCAACTTGCTGTGGCAGAGGTAATGTCCACCCCTCTGCTCATGCCATAATTTCCCCTGCTATCATGGAGGTTTCCCTTGAGTCTGTGAGGTTTATTCCCCAAATAAACCCTTTGATTCCACAAGCTGCTTTTGGTTGGGTTCTTTGTGCCAGCAACAAGAAAGCTGACTACAACACTGTCTCCAAAAAAGAGAGATTCTCATTGTATCCCTAGGAGTGAAGAGATCAGATAACCAGACACCCCTATAGAGTACCCACTGCCAAAACAAGGAAATAGCTTTCTTCCTGTTCCAGCACCAGCACCTTCCCAGTGCCCAGGTATAAAATTAAGGAAGCAAGCCCCCAGCCTAGCCTTGTCTATAAGCAGGATGTTTCCTGATGTGTGATGCTGGACTCAGCCTGCAGTCCTGCCAGAAAGAGGAGGGCAATTCCGTTTCCCTGTCTCACTAAGGCAAATCCTGAGCCATGCTGCCTGCAAGCCTGTACCACCTTGTGTTCTCTCCAGACCCAGAAGAACCTAACTTTAGGCCCATTTCCTGGATGGGCACCAGGCTCCCAGGAAGGCTCAAGTGGAAGCTCACATCTGAAATAATCAGGGAAAGTGCTCAGGCTTCCCGAATGACAGAAGCTGGGCCTTTAATCCCAGCACTGGGGAGGCAGAGGTAGGAGGATCACCATGAGTTTGAGGCCACCCTGAGACTACATAGTGAATTCCAGGTCAGCCTGGACTAGAGCAAGACCCTACCTTGAAAAACCAAAAAATAAATAAATAAATGAATGACAGAAGCTGCTTTCACCAGTGCACCCACATCTAGTTCAGAGCCTGAATGCACAGGCTCCCAAAACAGTAAAAGAAATCTGTAATGAAGAGTAGAAAGAGAGAAAAAAAAGTTGCTGTAATTAAGGTACCTGATGCCTAAAAATGTAAAGCAAAATGTTAAAGCAAGTCCATCTGTCAGGCTGCTTTTTGCTTCTTAAGTGTTGGACACTAATTATTGGCTCTGCTACTAAGGGCATGGAGAGCGAAGGGTTAATGGTGTATGAGGTGAAACCCCGGTAACTCGGTAGGTGTTTCCCAGCTCCACCCACCCTAGCTCCCACCCCCATGGGCTGGCCACCGAAACCAGCATCCCCCATCTCAGCAGGACTGGCATTGAGCAAAACTTCCTTGTATCCATCCCCGCCGTGGCTAGCATCACTTATTTCCCACCACTCAGGACCCCCAATGAGGTGTTCTCAGGTTGTCCCCACCCACCTGTCCCACCCAACTATCCCTGTACAGGCTGCCAACTCCCCACCCCCATCAACCAATCACCTTGCCCCTTCCCCATTTTTTCCCTTGCCCCAGACCCCCCTTTTCCCTAGTTAGAGTAGATCCCCCAGAATGTAATAAAGAACGACATGGATTAACAACACGCATCTGCTCGCCTCTGTGTCCCCGCAGGATCCCCCTATGCTCTGTGGGCCCCAGCCCTGAGATAGCGGACAGCTCGCCCTGCTCCCTGCTCCCTGCTCCCAGTTCCCGCTCCTCTCTCTGCGTTTTCCCTCCACCAAGGCCCAAGGCGCCTGTGGAGGCGAGAACCACACTTAAGTATATATTCACCTGTGCATTTCTGGTGTCAAGGAAATTTCCTTTTGGCTAACCAAGCCTTGCTTCCTCAGGACCCAAAAGAAAGTAGAGATGAAGCAGTCAAACCCTATGCTGCAGATAAAAGATCAGTGAAGACAGAGAGGGACAGGCAGGGAAGCCCATCCATCGAGGCCAATTCCAAACAGCCAGGGCTGTTTCACAGGAGGGCACGTGACAATTCCTTGTGTAAGAGGTCACTGTTGCTCTGTGTTTGATGACTGAGAAGCCCTGCTGTCTAAGCAGTGAGGATATTCATGCCAAATGGGAACTCAAGAGTCATAGGTTCAAGTTCACTTCCACTTACTGGCTTTGTGTCCAAGGGCAGAACACCTTGTTACTCTAAGCCAGTTTCCATGGGTTAAACAGGGCCAAAAGCTCTAGTCTCTGAAAGCATTGTAGTGATGTGACAACCTGGCCACACGTGCAAACCAAAGGCCACAGGTGCAAAGCATCTGTGGCTGTTTACTTCATTTGCATAGGTCAAGCCTCAGGCCCTGGGCACAGTGGCTGACACATGTGGTTGATGGCAGTCCTGAGGTGCAGCAGAGATACAGCAGGCTCTTCTGCAGAGCTCTCAGCTGAAGCAGTGTTGTGACCACTTGGTACTCCCGCTGGATTTCTCAGGAACCGTGCCCATAAAGTTGCCACTGCACCACGGGTGCAGCTAGGAGGTTCCTGAGTATGCATGCTGGCACACGGAGCACTCCCCACCTCTGCCCATTGCCCCTCACTGAAGAAACCATCCCCACCTCATGCAGTGTAGAGAAGCCCAATTAAGGCCTGGCCTCAGTGCTTTCCTTCTCCTTGGACATGGTTGGCTGGCCCTGCTCTCCTCAGAAGCCCTCCAAGGAAATGTAGCCTATAGAACTACACCATGGAGGAACAATCAAAGTAACTAGAATCCAGATGCTTGAGCAATTCCAAGAAAATGGAAATGCATCTAAAGATCTACTTTAGATGCATTTCCAGGGTGAAGAAAATGACCTCACCTGCACACCCAGGTCTGCAAGCTTGCAGCTTATCTGTGGGTGTCACCATCCCTCACTAGCCAGCTAAGCAGAACACCACTGCCCACAGACTTGAGTGCAAGTCCTGGACCTGTTCATCTCATCCAAACCAGGAAGAAATAACCCCCCACGATGACACACAAAAACCAGAATGGGATTCACTAAAAAATATTAATCCCAGCACCTGGGAGGTAGGAGGATCACCATGAGTTTGAGGCCACCCTGAGACTACAGAGTGAATTCCAAGGTCAGCCTGGGCTAAATTGAGACCCTACCTTCAAAAAACCAAAACTAAACAAAAAATTAAATGGCCCCCAAATCCCAGGAGTCCCAGACTCTAAATGGGAAAGATCAGAGCAGAGGGGGGGCCCATCACCCCAGGAATGTGATCAACCTGACCGAATGGGTGCTGGGCCAGCTATTCAGATGGAATAGGAACTAAAACCCGCATAGGCCATGTGGATCTCTTCCCAGCACTCAGGAGGCAGAGGTAGGAGGATCACCGTGAGTTCAAGGCCACCCTGAGACTCCATAGTGAATTCCAGGTCAGCCTGGACTAGAGTGAGACCCTACCTCGAAAAACAAAACAAAACAAAACAAAACAAAAAAAACCCGCATAGGCCATGTGGATCTCTTCCACCTACATTCACAAAGACAGCTCAGCCCTTGCAGCAGAGGAGGTGCTGGGGAAGGATGTGGAGACAACCCCATGGGAACCCCAGGGAACTGGCTGGCTAACAGATGTGGAGACAGCTGCACAGACCAAGGGAAGGAAGCCAGAACATCCCCAGCCACCTTACATCACGATCCGATGCAGATCAAGGACATCCTCATGGGATTACCAAAAAGGAGCTCAGAGTACAGGGCTATACTCACATTCCAACAATCACGGAGAACTCAGGGATGCTCAGGGACCCTGAGAGCGACACCAAGTAGCCCAAGTAAGGATAGGCAGGGCGGGCTGTCTGAGAGCTGGTCCAGGCTGACACACAGGTGGCAGAACACACAGATACCTGTGCTGCTTTCCTAGGTGGGCAAGTGTGCCTCAAGGACGCCCGCCGGCAGGACAAATGGCAATCTGTCTGCTGTGCTTGCTGCCAGTATGCTCAATTTGGACAAGAATTCAGGTTACAGCTCAGAGTCTGATGTTCTTCATTACAAATACTGTTGGTTCCCTAGATTTAATGGAGTGGAGAGAAAAATCAACACACAAGCAGCTCTCAATTTGTTCCTTCTACCCCTCCTATTTTATTGTAGGCCAGCACTATTCACATCTACAGAAACTTCTGCAGTGATGGAAACGTTCTCTACTTGCGATGTCTAATATGGGAGCCATTAGCACCAAGTGGGTAATGAGCACTTGAAATGTGGTCTGTGAGACTGGGGAGCCAAACTGAAGTATAATCACTACATATGGCCAGTAGTTACTGAACTGCTGATAGTTCAGTCACCCAGTTCTAATGCTACCCTGTGTTTTGAACTACTGCAGACTAAGTTAACAATCCAACACCAGGCAGGGCCTTGAATTTTAATCAAGCTCCAGATCCTGTGGTCACTGGCAAATCTGCCCAAAGTGTCGACCCCTTTCTTCCAGTCCCTGACTCAAACCACAGTATTTCCCTTGGTTTCAGCATTCAGACAACAGTGTGTGAGAAGCAACTCCGAAAAGCATTCATACCATGGGACTGAAATCTGAGTCAGTCCAAATTCCACATGAAACAAAGTCACTTAGGAGCGTCTTAAAAACAGCCCATTTGGGTCTGGAGAGCCAACAATGGTGTTGGGCGTACAATTATCTTGCCTGCTCCACCCAGTTATGCCACCACCTGAGCTGGAATGGAGGTATGCCCAGAAGTCAGCTTGCTAGCCAGGGGGCAGGCTGTTCAATGGGGGAGGACCTGCAGGAAGAGGTGACAGAGAACTAGCTAATGTCTTAGGGCAAAAGAAGAGGTAGCCTCCAACCACTCTACCTATCGGGAAGGAGGGAAGATGGTAACTTTGTAGGCTGGGTGTGGTGCCCACGCCTTTAATCCCAGCACTGGGGAGGCAGAGGGAGGAGTCGTCCTGAGCCAGACCCTGGGGGGAGGGGATGAATAATAATAAAAAAGAAAGTGGCAACTTTGAAACCATAAAATCAGATACCCCATTTCTAGTGAGCATCTGCATGTGCGTAGAACCTTCATTACCTGGCCAAAGGTTACCACCTGGGCACCTTCAGGGCCTTATCCAGGTCTACAGTGGTACCTGTTGGCACCAATTTAAATTCGCTTAAAAGCTGTAAAGCCCAATTGTCAAGGACCTGGGGGTCTGTGTCTGTTAAGGAAAAACGTCTTTCTGATACTGGGTGTGTTAAGGCTCTTAAGAGACGGCTGTTTCCATTCAAATCCTGAAGGGATGTGTCACTATTTAAGGGAAACTACAAAGATAACTTCTTTGGACGGTCTTAATACTCAACTGGACTTAGAAAGAGGAGGAGGAAACGCAGGCTGGATAACTGAGATAGGAAAGTATGCCGGCTGCCCCGGGCAGGCAGCGGCCATGAACGTGGGATGAACAGTGCGGAGTCGGGAGGGAACTTTCTGAAGTTTGAGACCAAACAGCAAAGCCGAACCTTCTCTCCTCCTCCGCTCCGACCCAATCAGGCTCCCGCGCGAACGCACCGGGCCGGTGAGCCCACCGGCTCCGCGAGCGCACAGCCCGTCCCGGAGCTTCCCACGGCTTAACGGCGAGCAGAAGGGCGGAGGGAAGCCTCGGCGACGAGACGCGCCGGCGGCCCACCGCGGCGGAGCCAGCCCAGCGCCCGGCCGCGCCGGGAAAGGTCACGTCGAAGGACTCCGGGGCGGGGAGCCCGCGCGGAGGAGCGGGGTCGGGGGAGCCCCGGGAGCTGGGCCTCGCCGCGCGGGGCCCGGGGCGGCCCGGCCACGTGCGCTCCCGGCCCCGGCCCCGCACGAGCCGGCCCGGCCTGGCCAGCAGGCCGCCGCCCCTCGCTTCCGCCGACCCCGCAGGCTGGACCGAGCGCGCGGCGCGGCGAAGGCCACGCTAGGACGGGGGATCGCGCGCGCCCGCGCGCCGCGCGGAGGCCCCGGCCCACCCGGCCTCGAGCCGCCAGCTCACCTCTCTCGGGAGCCGCCACCGCCGCTGCCCGGACCCAGACGCCTCCTTCCCCACGCGGCCATCTTGGAAACTCTCGGCTCGCCTCGGGCTGGGGTCGAGGCGGCTCGGGAGCGCGCGCTGGCCGAAGGGAAACGTAGTCCCGCAGGCGTCCGGCGCGCGGCGGGCGGAAGCGCGCGGACTACAACACCCACAATGCCGCGCGCGCCAGCCGTCCCCGCGCGCAGCGGGGCGCGAGGTGGGGGGCGCCGCGGGAGCGAGTCTGGGAGTCGCAGCCTGTGAGTCGTGGAGCCCTCTGCCTGGACGTCCTTGGCTTTCCAGAGCGAGTGCTGAAGGAGAGCGGGCAGAAAGCGCCTACAACTCCCAGAGGGCCCCGCGCCAACCTGGGCCTCGGGTCTCGGCGGCCGGAGCGGTTCGCCCGGTGCCTGCCGCTGGGCTCTGCAGCCAGCCCCGCCGCGGCGCTCTCCGGCTGGCTCACCAGTCTTGCCCCCACGCCTTTTCTTTCTTGCCAGCGTTTATGTCTCAGGAACTGTAAAAGTTCTAGTTTAAAGGGCCCCGGTATTGTGACCGGAAGTCAGGGCCAGAGCCTGCGTCCTGGCAGCGCTAACCTTCCAGGTTCCACCTGAAGTGCCTTAACTGCTGAGCCATCTCCATCCTCTGAAGGCTCCCCTTTAAAGCCTCCCTTTTCCCCCCCTTCTCTCCTTTCTGGAACACACAAAAATTTCCCCTTCTAAACCTAAATAAGCCAAGCTAAAAAAGCAAAACTGAGCTGGACTTGGTGGCACACGCCTTTAGTGCCAGCACTTGGGAGGCGGAGGTAGGAGGGTCGCCATGAGTTCAAGGACTACAGAGTAAATCCAGGTCAGCCTGGACTATAGCGAAATCCATCTATCTATGACATCAGGAGGGTAATGAACATATGGGAAAGCGGGGAAAGTATGTATGAAGATGGCAGGAGGAAACCTGCTGCTGTGTAAGCTAATTAAATTTTAAAATATTTTATCTATTTGCACACTGACAGTGTGTATGGGCGTACTGCAAATGAACCTCAGACACATGCACCACTTGGTGCATCTGGCATTTCATGGGTGCTGAGGCTTTGAACCCAGGCCTTTGCAAACAAGTGCCTTTAACCACTCAGAAATCTCTTCAGCCCCCGCCCCTTTCTTTTTTTTTGGTAGGGTTTCGTCCCAATCCAGGCTGACCTGCAACTCACTGTAGTTCCCAGCTGGCCCTCAAATCACAGCAATCCTCCTACCTCTGCCTCCTGAACACTGTGAGTAAAAGGCATGTGCCACCATGCCCAGCTCGCCCTAAATTTTTAATAATAAAAAAAACCACTGTGTGATCCCCCTTATGTGTCTCCCTGGCTAAACCAACAAAATTCCTTTAATCTCTGGGGTGTAATGTGTTGGGATTCCCTGGGAAGCCGCTGTACATCCTGGGGAGACCCCCCCCCCATACTTTCACCCTATTAGGATGAAAAGAACAAGTCTGAACTTCAGCATCTCTATGATCAGGCACTCCTAGAAATTCTAAACAAAAAGGGGCAAGCATTCTAAGGAAGAGGAAACAATGAAAATGCAGAATTTTGTATTAGAGGTGTGGCAGGATAAGGGCTCTGACTAAATGTTCTGAAAACAAAAGGATATCCAAATAACCAGTTCAGAATAAACCCACAGACTGTTGACCAAATTAAAGTGGAGGTATCTTTTACCTGAGCATATTTGGGCACTTGTACTCCTCTGGTGAAAGTGGATGGTCCTTGGGGAACCACATTCAGGTGCCAAAACTATTACCACAAAACACAGCTCACATCTCAAAATAAATAAGGAATAGTTTGTCTGTTTTATTTTATTTTTTCAAGGTAGGGTCTCACTCAAGCCCAGGCTGACTTGGAACTCACTCTGTAGCTCAAGGCTGGCCTTGAACTCATGATGATCCTCCTACCTCAGCCTCCTATGTGCAAAAAAAAAAAACAAAAAACAAGTCTCCAAGTCCAGGGGGACATGTACCCCAACTGCACCAAATAATAGGCTCCAACATGGACACGATTTCATGAAGATTCTATAGTTGTAGAACAAATGAAAGTCATAAACAAGGCATTTACCACATACATTGGTAGGAATCTCAAATAGGCAGTGGGGAACTCCCTGCTGTGTTATCAGATACTATCTGATGCCATGCTTAGCTTTTGAGTTGGATGAAGCTAGTGAATTCCTAAGTAATGTTGGGTCAAAGTGTGTGCAAATGATGACGTAGGAACCAAATGAGTTTAGAAGCAGAAAAAATTTTGTTGTCACAGACTTGTAAGCTAATCAATTAGGGACACAACCAGACTCAGGAGCTGGGACTGCGTCCCCAAAGTGTTGGCTCACAGGCTTTTAAAAGAGAAAAACCTCAAACAGGTGCTGGCCAGTGGCCCGAGGGAGGAGTTGGGGAATCTTTTATCAGGATTGGTCAGGTCCAGGTGAGGAGATGTCCTAGAGTCCTCTCTTAGGAACTAACTGGTGGTCTCAGAATCAGGATGTTGGCAACCTCTGCCATGGTGATTCTAACAGGATTGGTTGAACCCAGGGGTGGGGTAGGGTAGTAGGGACTTGTGGTTACAGCAGCAGCTAGAATTATTAATTACATTAATTACATTTGTCAATTTGACATGGTTATTGAGGAAACTAGAAACAGGTAGGTTATTTTGGCCTCAGTACTGTGGGAAACTAGGAACTGATTGGCTGGATTGGGAGCTCAGGATAGTTGGCATTTTTTCCTGAAACAAGGAGTTTCAGGGAAGTCATAACAGTTAACAAGATGGAGGCCCTCTGGCCAACCTAGCCCTTCATTCCCCCCTCTGAGTTGTAACTGAATCAAACCCTTGATTCCAGGTCCTCATTTCCTGTTATTCCCATCAGTAAAGGGTCATATTGGGTCCTTAAAACCAAAAGCTTTACTGCTGAGATACAGGACTGTACAAAGTGGAGTAAAGCTTTTATAATGCAGGGACTAAAGATGAGAATGAGTAGCAAGCGGCCTGCAGTAGCAGAGATGAGTGTAGTTAGCCAGGTGACCAGACGAAGAGCTTGTGGAACGAAGAATAAGTTTGGGAGCATTCCTTGTCCCGTTCTATTAGGTTAGATTTGAGTTCCTGGAGTGTGTCCCTGATGACACCAGAATGATTTGCATAGAAAAAACAAGCCTCTCCTAAGGCTATGCAAAGTCCCCCTTCTTTGAGGGAGAGGAGGTCAAGCCCTCTCGTATTTTGGAGGACCATTTCTGGGAATCAACCTGTTTTATAAGATAGGAGGTAGCTGACTGGAGTTTGGAGAGGTCTTGATCTATCGTATGGCCAAGTTGTTTGTAATTTTCCTGTCCAAGGATTAAAGAGGTAGTGCCTAGGGCAGCAGACCCTGCAATACCTAGACAAACCAAGGCTGGGGTGAGTATGGGGGTCGCCCGTCTAGGTCTAGGATGGGAAGAGGGGATCAGCAGATGTTGTCTCCCGGCTGTTCCTTGGTAGTACAGCATCCGTGGTAGGATGTACACAAGGACACAGAGATCAGGTTTGTCTTTAATAAAGAAGGACTTATGCAAGGGGTCAAGTCCAAAGTACAAGCGAACCAGGCACCCTTTGGTGCATCCAGCACGTTATCATTAGTTAAACCCATTGAGTTTTTAGATTTCTTAATGACATGCGTACTGGAATTGAGGCAGACATCAGCATAGGGGATATCCTTTAGAGGGTAGTCTTGAGACCTGAAGCAACTCCTATTGTTGATTCTATCTCCTATGGTAAGGGAGGATTCCTAAGGGCAGGCACTGATGTCATTATGAAGCACTAATTTAAGAAGGGTACAGAAGGTATAGAGTCTGTAAATGCAACTCTAACGTAACAAGGGGTCTAGGATTAAAGCAAAGCCTACAGTCCATAGTTAGGTTGGAGCCGGGCGTGGTGGTGCACGCCTTTAATCCCAGCACTCAGGAGGCAGAGGTAGGAGGATTGCCGTGAGTTCAAGGCCACCCTGAGACTACATAGTGAATTCCAGGTTAGCCTGGACTAGAGCAAGACCCTACCTCGAAAAACAAAAAACAAACAAACAAACAAACAAAAAACCCATAAGTTGGGTTTGGATGAGATGACAAGGTTAAAGACAGCTTCTACCATGTGTATCATGGAAGAGGTCAGAGGCGGTAACAAACTAGAGTTTTAAAATTTTGGAGCTGGGGGATTCCAGCTAAGGGGTGAGGGAAAAGGCTCTATGGCTGAACTTGTAACCTTGGCTAAGGGGCCAGTAGGCAGATGGGGTCTGGTGACTTCTGGACATTGAATGGCAAGTGTCGTACCTGGATCCTTGCCATCCATATAGGTTTTCCCCATTTCCCAAGGTTCAGGAGAACTGGGATCCCAACTAAGGGGCAAAGGTGACAGGGTAACAGCAGTTGGATGAACATGGATGGGTCTGGTTGAGAAAGACCTTTAAGTGTATCTGGTCGGCTTGGTGCCCAGCTCCCTGGGTCCAGGATTCACACCCCCAAGCAGCACAATGGTGCTGATCTGGCTCATCACAAGTCTCTCTGTCCTGCCTACGACCTGCTGTGCATTTGTAGTAATATTGTGTCCAGAAGCCAGTGGGGTTGATAGGGACCCAATTTTGACCCAGGACATCTATAGCTATGGTAACCCATAAATCAACTAAATCTATCTGAAAAGTTGGAGGTGAGGACAGGGAGGTAGGCTGACAGGTTTGGATAACTTTTCTGGTTCGGGTGTCTGATAGGCTCCAAAGAAAAGTCTGGGGCCCATAGGGGTTGCGGCTGGTCATCAGAAGGGGAAGACAAATAAGAAGAACAAGTAGCATCATGTCTTTTGTCAGACCAGTTTTACCTGGATAGTTTCGGTGGGGTGGTGACGGACTTGCCACTGGTTATCAGGATCATCACATCTGCCATCTGGTAGAGGCTTGACATGAGAGAGATGGATCCAACTCTGTATGCCTTCGACCTTGACCACAGTTGCGATGGTCAAAATGACAGTATGTGGTGCTTTCCACCGAGGCCCAAGATTAAACTTTTCCTGTTTAACAGCTGAAGGACTTCAAAAAACCTATGAGAAAAGTCCTTGAAGATAAGATAAAGACCTAGAAGATAACTTTTAGCAGGGATAAGCTTTGTCCTGGGAAACAGGCAGGGCAATATAGCTGTAAGATAATGAAATAAGCATGGCTTAAAAGTTACTTTTACTTTGAAGAAGTTATCTAGTTACTTTAACTCACATAGGATTTATAGTGAACTTATATTTTACCTCTTAAGTCCTGTTTAATTGTACTTCTGTTTGATAAATTTCTTTAATGGAGCTATTTCAGGGTTTTGGAGATGGAACCCCACTTTTTCTTTGTATTCCATTAGTCTCTTAAGCCCTGATAATTAGGTAAGAGAGCCACTGGTCAGCTCTTGTATACACAAACATAGCTTGTTTTAATTTGTCCTAAATTTGAGCCTGTGGTCTTGGCGTTTGTAAGTTTAACATCTCTCACTTTAGGAGAGAGGATGATTTAGTAGTTAAAACTGACTTTTTGTGGTCACTTTTTAAAGTATTGTGATCAATCTTTTTGACAGAAATGAAAATTAATTTTCTTAATAAAATAGACCTAGCAAATACCTTTGGAAATTATTATATCTAGTATAGAAATATATAATTAGAGCTTTTACCAAAATTCTGGAGTAGATCCTTTTTTTCCAAGAATGCCAAATGAGCAAAACCATTGATAAGTATCTCCAAATATTCAACAATCTGATCCTTAATATAGACTTATAAGTAAGACACTTTCTAAGGGTATTCTCCCCCCTTTGTTTTTATGAGCTAGTAGAGAACATATAGCCTTTATATTGTTTAGTCCAAGATTGAGAATCAGCACATATAGTTGGCATTTATAGAACTGGCTTATAATACATATTTATCTATAGAACTTAGTTTCTTATCCTTTATAGGATTAAGAGAAATTGTGTCAAGTTGACTTAACTGTTTATTAAACTATATAAAATAAGTAATCCAGTATCAGAAGAATTAGACATCCTTATTAATAGGAAATATTAGACATTTTTATGTAATACCTCTATGGGTGTAATTTTAAGAAAATTGACAACCCATATCTTTAATAATGCTTATTAGTAGAGATATATCCATAGATTTTTATAATCTATGAGTGTAAGATAATAACTTTATCATATCTGGAACAATTTTGTTACCTTTAAAATTTCTGAATATCTCTGACATATCATCCTTGGAGGAGTTTTAAAATTGATTGAAGTAGACTGAAAAAAATAATAAGTCTGTGGCATAGCTAAGAGTATAGAACATTGTACAGAGAAGAGACTTGAAATGACCAAGAAGGGAGAATCCTTTTTATTACCTGTCATTCCCCTGCCTCAGCTCTGTAAAAATCCAAGTGTCAGTCAGCAGGCGGCTGAGGATGAAAGCCTCTGAGCATTTGTCTCAATGACTGGGAGGGGCTAGCCTGAGTCTTCCTTGTTCCCAGCAGCAGGAACACTGAAAATCCAAATCCAGCCAAGGGGAAAAACTTTTGGTTCAGAATGGCTGAAAAATATTAACTCTGTAGCATAATTGGCAAAGACCTTGAATAAACTAAAACGGAAACTCCTTTGTTTCAAATCCATAAATATCAGAGATATTTATGTGCCATGAGGCTTAACTTACTTTTATATCTGTATAAATAAATGTTATACAGAGAAAAAGCCTTATAAATTAATTTAAATTAAGTCTATTGAGTTAAACTTAAGTAAACTTAGGTAAACTTAAGTATCTATGTATACTTATTAAAATTAAAATTAAAAAGAATTGATTCTTAAGGTGTTCTGCCAGTGAGCAGAAATTTATTGACCTCTGTTGCTAGGATAGTAAGAATGCAGGCCTGATTAACACCTTATCTTTACAGAAGAAGCAGGCCAGCTTTGGACTCTGGCAGTGGGAGCTTTGTTTATTTAGCTTATAGAGACAGGCAGAAAGCAGGCAGGAAGCTCTAGTTTTCTGCCTTTCCTTAGGAAATAGGTAAAACACACAGTTTAGCCATCTGTCTCTGTTTAGATAGCAAGTTTTCTGTACCCCGTGAGTGAAACTTTTCTTTACTTAGATCTTGTAGTTAAGTTAGTGCATTACTTTAACTTGAGAGAAGGAAACAAAAGTGAGGAAAAATGACGAATGCCTGAAGAGAGGCTATCAACCTCTGAAGGAGAGGCTATTAAGATAAAGAAAGAAACAAAGACTTGCCAGCCCTCAGAGCGTGGAGGCCAGACCCCAGATACCCTCCTGGGGCCGATGTCCCTTGTGTGAAGGGACATTCACGTCCCCTGCGTATTCCAGAGATCCAGCTGCTCAGTCTGTAGAAGGCGGATGCCAGCTGCGGTTCCGATGTTGTTTGCTGGGCATCTGTCTGCCTTCTTTGGGGATCGGTCGCCTTCGGGGATCCGTTGCACGCGTTGGGTCACCAGCGCATCAACTCCCTGTTCACCCACGGGAGCTGGGTGAGCAGCGGCTTGGAACAGCTGTGAGCCGAACGACAGATGAGACTCTCGGGAGAATGCGGCAGTGGGCAGTTCTCATTTTATTGGATAGATAGCAGTTGCTTATATAGAGAAAAGTCAGAGGTAGAACATAGGAAGCAAGATCTGTGAGAGAATGGTGATGTCAGCAGGGGAAATGAAACCTTATTGTTTAGTTTTGTTATTTGCAGTTGGGTTAAGTTAGGCTTTGAACTGCTTATCTTATCTCAGGGGACAGCTGTGGCCTGCCTAGGCACTAGAGTTTTCAGGATTGCTAAGATTTACAGGGGCCCTCGGACTTTCCCTCAACTTCCTTATCAGAAGGAGACGTCCCAGAAGCCTGCCAGACTCAGCAGAACCCTACTTCCTCCATGCCACATTAGCAGGTGTCATGGTTTGATACAGGTGCCCCCCACAAACAAATGAATGTGTTCTGCTAGATCGATCCTCAGCTGATGGCAATTCGGGAATTAGAACCTCATTAGAGCTGTGTTGTTGGGGGTGGACTTATGGGGGTTATAAGCCAGCTTCCCCTTGCCAGTGTTTGGCACACCTTCCTGCCGCTGTTTGCAGTGCTGTGGCAGAGGTGATGTCCAGCCCTCTGCTCATGCCATCGTTTTCCCTGCCAGGATGGAGTCTCCCCTCGAGTCCGTAAGCCAAATAAACCCATTCCTCCACAAGCCACTTTTGTTTGGGTTCTTCCTGCGCAGCAACTAGAAAGCTGACTGCAACAGTTTTGGTACCAGGACGTGGGGGTCATCTGTTGCTGCTAGAACCCTGGTCTTGTGGCTTTGGTTTTCTGGAAGTGATCTACAGGAGGAATGTGGAAGGATTTGAACTCCCGGCCTAAGAGGTGCCTCGCAGTGTTGTGAGTACAGCGTGATGGTCAGAGTTAAAAGACCTGAATGTAATGAGAACTATGGACTGTGAGGTTTGGCTTATGAGGGGGAGAAAGAACTTGGTCAGGACTG
>PVHP010036691.1:0-17724 GCA_004024765.1 Zapus hudsonius
CCTCCTCCTCCTCCTCCTCCTCCTCCTCCTCCTTCTTCTTCTTCTTTTTTGGTTTTTCAAGGTAGGGTCCCGCTCTAGCCCAGGCTGACCTGGAATTCACTCTGTAGTCTCAGGGTGGCCTTGAACTCTTGGTGATCCTCCTACCTCTGCCTCCCGAGTGCTGGGATTAAAGGCTTACGCCACCACGCCCGGCTTGGTTCATCTTCTTAAACACAGGCTGTGAATGCAGATGACCCCTTTGTCCTGTGAGTGTGCATTGCCACTTGTCAACGTTTTCTTTTCAAAGGTGCTACAAATTGAAATCTGTTAGTGGGAAACATTGCCTCCTCTAAAATTATTCCAATACATTAATTTAGCATATTTTATACTTTTGTTAGAGTAATATTCAGTTGTGTTAAAAATAAAATCATGTTTCTTGGAATGGGGCGATGGCTCAGTGGTTAAAGACACTTGCAAAGCCAGGGGCCCAGGTTTCATTCTCTAGTACGTATGTAAAGGCAGATGCACAAAGTGGCACATATGTAGAGTCCCTTTGCAGTGACAAGAGGCCCTGGAATGCCCATATTTATATTCTCTCTCATTCACTCTCTCTTTCTCTCCTCACAAATTAATTTAAAAATATATTTTTTAATGAAACAGATGTCCAAGGCTGACATGGAGCCCCAGGCTGTCCTTGCCAAAAGTGGCAGCACTTGGACACTTTTGTACCAGATGCTGCTTCCTCGTTTCCCACATTAATGACAGGATGATATGTCACCCATGGACAAAGTCATGCTCTGGGCCATGCATCTCATTGGTGTCCCTTCTTGTCTCAGCACCCATTTCTATTCAGCCATTGAAATATTCCTGTTATCCACTCACCCCAGGTTCAC
The DNA here is from genome assembly GCA_004024765.1 of Zapus hudsonius. NCBI lineage: Eukaryota > Metazoa > Chordata > Mammalia > Rodentia > Dipodidae > Zapus > Zapus hudsonius. Next base: position 873 of record PVHP010036691.1, read on the forward strand.
AATCAATCCTTGGATAAAAGGCTCTTGCCTCACATTTGGAAGCTATCTGTCATGGTTTGATCCAGGTGTCCCCCACAAACAAATGAGTGTGTTCTCATTGATCAATCCTCAGCTGATGGCAGTTTGGGAATTAAAACCTCACTAGAGCTGTGTTGTTGAGGGCGGGTTTATGGGGTTATAAGCCAGCTTCCTCTTGTCAGTGTTTGGCACACCTTCCTGCGGCATTTTGCAGTGCTGTGGCAGAGGTGATGTCCACCCCTCTGCTCATGTCATCATCTTCCCTGTCCGGATGGAGTCTCCTTTCAAGTCTGCAAGCCTAATAAACCCATTCCTCCACAAGCCGCTTTTGTTTGGGTTCTTTCTGCGCAGCAACTACAAAGCTGACTGCAACACTATCTCCAAATTCGTGTGAAACATAAAGTGTGCATGTCATTCTAAAGCCCCACCACGTGTAGGAAAAGCAATGTGACACACTCTTGGAATAGATGAGCTCTCTTCTCCTGAAGAGGTTCTTTGAATGTCAAAGACTGGTCATACAGTTCTATAATCCCACCTATTTGGGAGGCTGAGGTGGGAGGACCATAAATTCAAAGCCTACCTGGGGCATAGAGCAAGTCTGGATCACTTAGCAAGACTCTATATCAAAATAAGGCTTGTTCAAAGGGCTGAGGATGTAGCTCAGGGGTGAAGCACTTGCCTAACATGTATGAAGCCCTAGGTTCAACCCCCAGCAACACACAAGTACAGGGGACAGGGAGAAAAAGAGAGGGGGGAGAGCTCTTACTCTATTAAAAGTACATGACTAAAACATGTATCATCCCATGAAGAAGTCCCCAGTGGAGTTCACTATGGTGACCCCAAGTGTCCTTGCCAGGGCACAGTCCTCATTCTAACATGCATTGTCCCACTGGCAGGTGACAACTGTCTTCCCACCAAGGCTCTGTCTGTCACTGTCCCTCCTTAGCCATTCTCTGGACCATGGGTTTGTCGACTTGCTTCTCGCCTGCTCATGGGGCTCTGATGGGGTAAAAGCCAAGAACAATAGTGATGAGGTTCCTTTCTCATTTGGCAAAGATAACTTAGAAGCTATGTTCCAGTCCAATTATGTCCAGGCCAATTACCAGCAGGTTTACTTGGACTTCCTCCCCATCCTCATTCGGCTCATTACATCACTTCCATTGGAACCCGGCTGACACCTCTTAGGCCTTCTTTCTTCTGACTGCAAAGCCCTGTATCTTCATCATGTCTTACTCTCAGCATTGTGCCTAATTCTTCCCTCTTGCCTGGGTCACTCTGACTTTGAACCCTAGTCTATAACCTGGTCAGAACTCCCTTTCTTGCATGGGTACTCCAGCCTTAATATCTTGTATAGCCTCTGCTTCAATTTCACTCTCCCAAATGAATTGCCAGGATGTGAAATATATGTGTGTGTTTAGCTTCCTCTGCACAATTATCTCCTCAGTGCCTCTCCCTTCATGCTTCCCTGGGCCCATTACTCATCCTCCTACCTCGGTTCTTTCTAGCAGCAGCTCTGGGAGCTCCACTTCTCCCCTTTCAACCTCATTTCCAAATAGTCCAATGGCTTAAAAAATATTCTTTTGTATGGCTGGATATTTTCATCCTGTTTTTTTTTTTTTTTGCTTCCATATTCTCAAAAGAGAAGGCAATCAACGCTACTCCTAAAATATATCAAGTGCTATCCAGTGTTCCTCATTTATATTCTGCTATGTTATTAAGAAGGGAATTAATGAATAGATGGTGTGGTTCAGGAAGAAAGGTTTAATGACGTTTCCAGTGTTAAATGGCTGATAAGGGACAGAATTGAGATTTGAATACACATTGACATGATTCCCAAACTCCTGTGATCTTTCCATCAAAATACTTCTTCCCCAGCATTATTTACAGAAACGATATTAAATTTTGTCCATAGAAATGTTATATTCAAATTGAAGTGAAAGCGTCTAGAAACTCTGATGAGAAGACTTGGCTCAGCCTTCACAGGTGGCCCCTCACAACCATTTATTATTATAGTCTTGATATCTGGAAATGGAAAGGACCCCCCTGACAGATCACTTGCTTCATCATAAGCAGGTACCCAGAGACCCGGAGAGTTTACACAGCTTGCACTGTGACCTTCAGTGGGATGGCTATCCTGAAAAGTGTATCCCAGCTTGGTGAGTGCCAAGGAGGTCACACTTCCATCATGACAGAATTTACTCAGCAACCCCACATCCTGAGCAAAGCCCCTGGGGTGGAGAACCACCAGTGGCCTGTCTTCTGAAGAGACTCTTGGGAACCAGTCCATCCCTACCTCTGCACCACATGATGCCAGAGTTAGATCTTCATGGTCCCTGGGATCCCGTTTCCATCCTCATTCCCGCATTCCTTCCACTGACCATCTCCTCGACCGTATGCGTAGACACCTTCCCAAGCACTTCCTCTGTGTCCACTTTAAATGGTCCATTCACTTCACTTTGTAGCTGTAACTCTACCCTATGACACTTCTAATACACCTCTTCATGTGAGTGTGGCTCTTTTTCCTCATTCCTGAGGGCCTAGTAAGGAGTAGACATCTTGTTAAACTCCTTACTTTCTTGAAAAATCCAAGTGGCAATTAGATGAGAGTGTCTCATCTTTCCATCTTGGAGTGGACCTGACTGCTGGCAGGTAACTTACATGTCTGCCCCTGTGTCTCCATTAGATGTAGCAAGCTCTGACTGGGTCTCCTTCTCATTGTCCCTGATTCCCTCTTACCACCTCCATCAACACTTTGTCTGCAATGCTTCCTCTTTCTCCTGTACCACTTCTGGATCCTTTACACAACAGACTCTAGGGTCTCCTGTGTTTGAAACAAGTGCTCTCTTGCCCCCGGGGCCACACCTCTTTAGTAACACCCCATTTCACAGCAATGCAATTGAATTATCTGAATTCACAGACTTCACACCTAATTTCCCTCTTCACTTCAACTCTTCTTAAAGTAGTCTAGGTGTGATGGTTTGATCACGGTGTCTACCACAAATGTATGTGTTCTGAATGCATGATCCCCAGCTGATGGCAGTTTGGAATGTGGAAACTTGTTGGAGCTGTTGTTGGGGGTGGACTTACAGGGGTTATAGCCAGCTTCCCCTTGCCAGTGGTTGAGATACCTTCCTGCCACTGTTTGCCAGTGCTGTGGTAGAGGTTCACTCCTCTGCTCATGCCATCATTTTCCCTGCCATGGTGGAGTCTCTCCTCAAGTCTATAAGCCAAAATAAACTCATTCCTCCCAGAATCTGCTTTTTGTCAGGTTTTTTGTCACAGTAATGAAACATTAACTACAGTAGTTTTAGTACCAGAGAGTGGGATTGGTCCTTGCTACTAGAATCCTGATTCTGTGGCTTTGGCCTTTTGGAACTGATCTGGAGGAGGAGGAGGAATGTGGATAGATTTGAAACCTCAACCTAAGAAATGCCTTGCAGTGCTGTGAGTAAAGTTTGATGGACTATTCTTGTCAAAGTTGAAAGACTTGAATGTAGTAAGAACTTTGGACTGTGAGGTTTGGCTTACAAGGGTGAGGAAGAACTTTGTCAGGACTGGTCTAGAAGTAGTTTGTGTGAGAGGTTTGCTATGTTTGACATGCCCATATCCTAAGAACTTGTGCAGGGTTGCTTTATATAAAAATGGACTGGATTGAGCAAATGGAGATGGCACAGAAAGAAAAAAATCTTTGAGCCAAAACTGCTACCCATTAAGCTGCAATTGTTTTGAGAGATTACAACCATTGAGATTGGACCAGGTGATCTGCATTGGGACAGCAGGAAAAATGCAGACCTAGTACTATAGTGTATAATAAATGCAAGAAAAAGGGTCGTTGGATTTGCAACACGGCTTTGTTTTTGGAAATGGCCATGGGCAGTGTGACGCAGGCATGTTGGATTGCTTGCATGGAGGCCTGATGGAGCCATGAGGATGAACCCTGGGTTGCAGTGGAAACCTAGTGAAATGCCAGGACTATGGGATGACTGCCAAGGAGAGCTGCCAGCACTGAATGAGGTTTTCCCAGACTATGAGTAACCAATCTGGAGGGGTGGAACAGGAACTCCATGAGACCCATGACTGGTTATTATCAGACTTGGGGTTATAGTTTGATGTTGGCCCTGTCTATTTTAAACCTTGTATTAGTTCAGTCTGTTTTTGCTATGCCTGGTGCTATCTTTTGCAGTGTGAATGTTCTGTGCCATTATGGTTTTGTGTGTGTGTGTGTGTGTGTGTGTGTGTGTGTGTGTGTGTGTGGTATTATGGCTCAGTTGAAAGATGTCTGAGTATTGTCAGTATTGATTTAAAAAAACTGTGGGGACTTTTGGAGTTGAGCTAAATGCATTGCATTTTCAGATCATGCATTATTAGTTTGTTGGGAGCCAGGGGCAGATTGTGATGGTTTGATCCAGGTGTCCCCCCAAAACATATATGTTCTGAATATTCAATCCCAGCTGATGGCAGTTTGGGTATTGGAAACTTGGAGCTGTGTTGTGGGGAGTGGGCTTATGGGGGTTATAACCAGCTTTCCCTTGTCAGTGTTTGGCACACCTTCCTGCCACCATTTGCCGGTGCTGTAGTAGAGGTGATATCCACCCCTCTGCTGATGCCATCATTTTCCCTGCCATGAAAGAGTCCTCCCTCAAGTTTGTAAACCAAAATAAACCCATTCCTCCAAAAGCTGCCTTTTGGTTGGGTTCTTTTCTAAGCAGTGACAAGAAGGTTGACTACAACAGTTTCATACTAGGCCTCTCTGGTCATGAATGACGACTGTGTTGTCAAATAGTTTGGGGTCCACCCTGCTCTTAGCACTCTTCAAAGTATTTGTTTCAGTTAGCATTAAGGGACATGCCTGTTAGCCCAGCACTTGGGAAGCTGAGACAGAAAGATCATGGATTTCAGGCCTGCCTAGACTACATAGTAAGACCTTGTCCCAATTAAAAAAAAAAAAAGAAAAAAAAAGCGATCACATAACACTGACAACACTTTCAAAGAATTTTAAAGAGATTCCCAAGTCAGGACGAATGTAGGAAATACTCACTGCCAGTGAAATTTGTAGTGGTATAGTTAAACTGTTTTCCTTTCCTGGAGTCTGGGCTGGAACTATGTGGCTTGCTGGACACAATACAGAAGAACTGACTGCCTGTAGACCTGAAGGCTAAGTTATAAAATGCCCAGAGGCTGCTACCAGAGCACCATGGCCACCATACTGGAGTGACATCTATTTGGGAAATGATAGTGAGGCCCTGAGAACATACAATTAGAACAGCAGCTGTCTGGCCAGTCCATCACTATTTAGCTTCCAGCCATCCATATCATCCAAGTTGTGGGCACAGACACCATGTGCAGCAAGTACCCTATTATCCCTCACTAAATTATGTTTGAATTGCAGATTCACGAGTAAAGTGACTGTTGTCTATAGCCACTATGTTTGGGGTGGTTAATTATGAAGCCATAGACCACCAGAACAGGGTTGAATGGCTCCTACCCTTGAATAAGTCACATTAAAAATATAACACCCTTCAAAAATCTTTGGTATCTATCCCAGTGAAATAAAAGCACATGTACATTGAATACATGGATAAAAATGTTTATTGCAGAGTTTCTATTGCAGAAATAAGAAAGGTTAGAAAAATAGATAGAGGTCCATTACTAGAAGAATACAGACTAGAACGTGACACTTTCAGGCTACGAAAGGATTAAAGTGTTATCAGTTGCCTTGGAGGAGTTTCCACAAGAAAAGGAAAATGTAAGACGTGGAAAGATATGTAAAACATGATCTTTTTTTCTGTAATGCAAAGAAGGAAGGAAAAGGTCACCACGTACATATGCATGCTGTATTTCATTAAATCTCAGATTGTAAGACATATGGCACTTCAGAGATGTTAAAATGAGAAAATAATTACTTCTCTCTTTTGATGTAATACATAGTGTATGTGCAGATCACATGGGCTAAAGTAGGGAAAGACACACCAGTTTATTGTCGCAGCTTGAAGGCTTTGTGCTTGGAGGGAAAGAGGAAAAACGAGGGGCTGGGGAGAGAAATAAGCTGAAAAGGAAAAGAAGGGGCTGAACTTAAAACCACACATACAATAATATTCGATTTCTATAAAATGAAACTAACTGTAGACATGATCTAGGTCTAATATTAACTTGTAGGCATGCCTGTGAAAAAACTGTCAAATAAAAAGTATGTTTTCATATGATTCCATTTGGGCAAAAAAAAAATCAAATCCAACGGACAAAACACACATGTATTCATGTGCTTATGAGCAATGGGAAAGGTTGTAGAATATTTTACTCCAGATTGGACATAGTTTTTATATTGAGATTAGCAATATTACTTTGTTACTTAAAAATCTAAATAAAGTTAAAGGACAAAAATTAGAATATATATGTATGCTTCATGTTGCTATATAGCTGAAAGAATTTGGAACTTTTATTTATATTTCGAGCATCCTTATGAATAACCATCATGGACACTTTATGTCCACAATAATGGAATAAGTTGTCTCCTGATTTTTTTTTATTTTCAACTTTAAAATTTAGCCACAAAGTCCACCTGATTGGTTTATCTTAGTCCATCATCAATATTTTTATTTCTTTTCTTTTCTTTGTTTTGCAAGCAAGCATCTTTAACTGATGAACCATCTCCCCAGACTTTACCTTATTTGTGTGTGTGTGTGTGTGTGTGTGTGTGTGTGTGTGTGCGCGCGCGCGCGCACCGCGCGCATGGGCACATGTTGACTTCAATGAACAACCTCAGGATATTGGCCAGCCTTTCTTTCGGTTTGAAATAGAGTCTCTCTTGCTTTTGTCCATGGGAATGCCAGACTAGCTGGCCTGCTAGCTTCAACTTACCTAACTTGCCTCCATTTGATAAAGAGTTGGGATAACAGATGATTGTACCACTTTACATCTGGTTTTCTGGTGGTCCTTGTAGAACAAGCATCTTTTTTTAAAAAAAAATTATTTGTGATATATGGAGAAAGAGAAAGAGAAAGATAATGGGTACACCAGGTCCTCTTACCACTGCAAATGAATTTCAGACGCATGTGCCACTTTGTATATCTAGCTTTACATGGGTAATGAAGAATCAAACTCAGGCTGGGAGGCTTTGCAAGCAATCACTTTTAACTGCTGAGCCATCTCCCTAGCCCAAGAGCAAGCAATTTTAACTATTGAGTGATTGCCCCAATTCCCCAATATTCTCGTCATTTGAATTATTCAGTTCAAGCATTTAAACAAAAACTGTGATTGGTCATGCAAACATTAAAGGCTTTATTCAGATCTTACCACCGAAGTAGTTAGGACTATGTTACCAGTAAGAAAAGATACTAATACAGCTACACCCGTGCTCATGTGCAACTCAACTTTTCACCTCAGTCTTGGGAGGACACTCAAAGACCATTAAGATGGAGTCATACAACTGGCTGATTCTCCACTGTGTGGTCTGCCAGCTGTTGGTATCATGAACAAGTCCTTTCTCTCTCCGAGGCTCTGTTAGGTCATTTGTGAAAGGAGGATGGAAATGCTATCCATGCCTATTTCAGGCATTGTTAGGAAGTCCAAATGAGCCAATGTAAGAACACCTAGATGATGTTGGCATATGAGACTATCTGCTAGATTCCAGGTACTTCTCACTAAGCCTTCCTATTGAAAGCAGTGGGCATTTGAGATAAAGGATTTTTTTTTCTCAGCCATCATCTTAGCAAGGTGACTGGGGTGGTTCCAGGTCTCATTTGAGAACTTTATTTCCTCAGTTATAAAATCAGAGTGTGGGTCTGATGACCTTCTCAAGTACTTGATTTGTAATATAAAAAGTAATCAAATTCTCAAATCTCTTCACTTAGAAAACTCCTATAACTTTATCAATTTATATTTCTTTGGGGGGAAAGAATGCTTGTCTTCTTTAACCATGCACATAAAGCTAAATATTATCTTATCTGAATGTATTTCATGCCCACAAAAGCACTGAAAGTATATTTTGCACTAAATGATAATGAAAAGTATTTCACAAGGTCCAGATAACAAATGAAGATAAATGAGTCTATAACCCTCTTTCCATAAAAGTACACAATCTTCATTTATCTTCTAGATGACATCTATTCTTTTAAAAATATTTCCTTTATTAGATGCATTTTAGTGTCTGACTGTGCCTCGCCATGATCCTTACATCTATTATAAACTGCCAAGCCCTCAAATCTCTCAGCTGAGACTGGGTTCTGCTGACTTCCTGCATTCCTGCCACTGATGGATGGGTTTCTTCCGAATGGAGCTGCCAAAAGAGCAAAATGCACAAATTGGACTTTGCCCCTCTTATGCCTCTGGTCCAATAGAATTCTTGTCAAAGACTATAATTCACAGCTGCCTCTGCCCACTGAAATGCATGATTCACTATATAATAGCTCGTTTTAAAATAAATATAAATAAAATGTAGTGCAAGCTAACTTCCGAGTTGCATGTTTTATTTTGTTTCTGATAAATACAACATTTTTTGACATTGATTTCTGTCACTCATCTGCTCCCAAATATATGTGATGGTGTTGTAATTACCTTCTCAGGGCTGGGACAAAGTACCCAACCAAAACAGTCTCTAGGGAAAGATTCATGATGGGAGGGGAAAGTGTGGCATGAGCAGAGCCTGGACATCAACTCTGCCACAACAGGTGTACAACAGCCATATGAGAGTGAGCCAAACTCTAGCCAGAGGGAGTTGGTATAATACCCTAGTCCCACCCACCCACAGCACTACACCTCCTCCAGCAAGGCTCCACCTCCCGAATTGCCATCAGCTGGCGACAAAGCACCCAAATCGCATGAGTTTATAGGGGACATCTGTTTCAAGCTTCCACAGGGGATCAGACTAGATACCTCTGTGATGTTTGACTTATACATCAATTTGAAGAGATCATGGGCTGTAAAGATATTTGGTCAAACATTATTCCAGGAATTTTGGATGAGAGAAACATTGAGGCTGATAATCTGAGTAAAGTAGATTGCCCTAACTGAGGTGTGTGGGTCTCATCCAACCAACTGAAGGTTTGTCTAAAGCAAAAGAGTCAAGTGAGGGACTTTACCTGCTGGATCCCTTCAATCTCCTCCCACCCCCAGACCAGATCTTACACCACTGCTTCCTGATCCTTAAACCCTTGGACTTGAACTGAACATAATCTCTAGCTTTCCTGGTTCTCCAGCCATCTTGCTATAGTCCTGAAACTATTCAGTCTCCATAAGTACGTGGCACAGACTCCCTCCTCATGATATGAATCAGGAAGAAAAGAGCTTGGGCTGGAATCAGAAGCTGATATATCCTCCCCAAATGCACCCCTGCTGACTTATCTCTGCCAGCTAGATCCGTTTCCCAAAAGGTTCCGAAGCCTGCCAAAATAGTAACACCAGTTGGGAACAAGTATTCAAATACATGAGCCTGTGGAGAGACATTTGTCATTCAGACCGCAACAATGCCTTAGAAAAATGGTCATTTCTATGCTGTGATATATAATGGAACCACTTGGAGTAATTTCTTTTAATCTAAGGTGCTCTGTTCTAATATTCAGAGCTACAGTTAATCTATGCTGGGGCTCCTGAATGCTCCCAGCTGAATCTTGGGAATCAAGCCACAGGTAAATATTTGAGAATAAAAGCCTTCAGTTAAGGTAAACCAGTAGTTCTCAAACTAGCCAGAATCACCCATAAGTCCTGACTGATGGGTTTCCTCAAAGTTTCTAATTCTTCTTCTTAAGATTGCTTGTTTATTCCTCCAAATAAGCTAAGCCATGTGTGTGTGTGAAGGGTGATCTGGCCTCAGATCTACAGCTGTCAGAACACCTTCCTTTCTGCCCACTTACCTTGAGCCAGGACTTGTCAACTGAGTGGTTGCCTTTCTTTAGCGAACCAGCTGGACTGTCAGAGTGGCACCCTGCTGTTCGACTACTTTGTACCTCTGAGAACCTGCACAGTATCTATAAGGAGCTCTGTAATCATGGTCAGAGAAAAGAGAGAGAACTTCTCAAACCAGGACTTCGAGAGGCCTTGATCGAGTCACAACCCTTTCAAGCAACTTGGACCTGTTTTTGAAGACTTTACTATGAGCAAGACAACCCTCAGAGAACTCTAGATGATCCTGCCTACCCTGCAACTATTCTTACCAGCACAATCACCTCCCCAGTGACTCAGCAGAAAGCCTGCTACTCATCAAACTAAAATCTGTCCCTGCAAGGCTTTCATTGGTAGAATTATGATTAGAGCACAAGTGTCCCATGCCCATGTTTTTAATGTCAGGTAAATATAGAAAACTTCTCTCCTGTGTACTAACCACCACCTCAGTGGTGTTGCAATGCTACATTCTAATTTGTGCTTCTTCCAGATGGTCTTTTGCCTACTGTGGTCTTTATCACAGAGAGAAAGGGCTGGTCTGACTGCATGGAGAGTAGGCCTTCACCTCTTCCAGAAGCATTGAGGAGGTAGCTAAATAGCTCCAGAGAACCATTGAGAACCAAGGGTCCTGATACCCAAAGCTCTGATCCAAAACACTGGGTGGTGACCAAAGACTTCCCCAAGGTAACTGAGGGCAGAAACTACAAGATGTTAAGACTAGGAAAGATGTCAGACAGGGCAAGACCAAATGGAGAAGCTGAGGTGATGGAGAAGCCAAGAGGGTATTAGGGGTCATGACTATGACAAGTGTAAGTCCTCCATTACTGGAAGAGAATGTTATAGCCACTGAGAACAAGCTCACAGCAATAAGCCCTGAGCACCTACAGCAATATCAGCTGGCTTTGAAAGTTTCAGGCTGAAAGCTCAGAGCTGTGGTCCTGGAGTTTGCAGGCACAGTTTGTGAGCCTCTGGAACTCAGGGCTGTGAACTCTAAGAGAAGAGAGAGAGAGAGAGAGAGAGAGAGAGAGAGAGAGAGAGAGAGAGAGAGAGAGAGAACCCAAGCCAGTTAGTTTGTAACCCTGGAGCTCAGAAACTTTGGGGTGAGGTCACAGGACTAACTCAAGTCACAGAGGGCCCATACTTTCATTTACCCATTTCCTTGGGAAATCTCAGCAGGGGGTTGGGGGGGGGTTGAGTACCTTTTATGTTGCTCCACAGGCTGAGTTTTAGGTCTGGTTCAGAAGTTTGTTTTCCATGTGTACTTTAGATCCCTGTTTATCCCCCAATTACTAATTTAATTTCTTTTTGATCAGGAGCCCTAAACCCCTCAAACAAGTTCTTCATTCCTGCACCACCAACATGAAAAGCACATTTACAATTTTAATTTTGTTTTGTAATTAAAGACATTTAAACTAGTTTTGCACTAATCTTAGCAACATAATTCAGTGCCCTTTCTTCCTAAGTATATGCGTACACATGATGTATGCATATATGTAAATATGTGCATCCTCCAATAAATAAGAGTTTGGTGTGTTGATTCTTCACATTGGTAATAGACTGAATATAGCACTCCTTTTTCAAACTCAAGTTCGCTTGACTTGTGAACTTTCTTTACAACAATGTTCTTGCTATAACGATAGCCATTTTGTTCTTGAGATAATACTTGTCCCTAGTCATTAGATTGAAGTTATATACTGTTCTGTTTCTTGTGTTAGTATCAAGCTTTGGTCTCTCTTTAGAGTTTAGGTATCCATTTGTTCTGTAATTAATGTTTATATTTATTTATTTACAATACCAGGAATTAAACCTAGGGCCTTGCTCATGCTAGACAAGAACTCTACTACTGAGTTGCATTCCTGTCCCCTACACCCTTTTTTTCTTGGTAGGGTCTTGCTAACCTGGAATTCACTATGTAGTCTCAAGGTGGCCTTGAACTCTAACCTCTGCCTCTGGAGTGCTGGGATTGAAGACCTGGGCCATCATGCCTGGCTCTGTATTTTTTTTTTAATTTTGAAAGAAGGAGTCTTGGAGTTATCCAAGATGGCCTTGAACTTTCTTTATAGACCAGTCAGCCCTCAGCTTCCCAAGTAGCTAGGACTAGAGTCCAGCATTACTAGGACTCACTATTTTATGATTTTTTTTAAAAGTTCATCATTTTATTATTTCTAATTTAGCTTCAAATTTATGAATTGTTCTCATCATTCATAGAATTCAAAGCCCGGATCCTGAAGCTTGCTAATGAAGGCTTCAAAGTGCAAACATTGTTGAGGTTCTTTGCACAGCTTGCACTCGACTGTATCAGACACGGTATGAAGAGTGACAGCAAAGCTCACTCATAAAACAGGGTAGAAATTCAGAGTGTGAAGTCTGCCTTTGACATTCGCATATTTATAACCCCAGGGAAATTATTTAAGCCTTTTCTCTGGTCCATGACACGATTATCAAATCAGGTATGATTTATGACAAATGTCATGTCTGATCCATGATAGATGCTGGAAACTCAATGTGGTCTTTTCTATTTAGCAGGATAAAATAATTTATAAAATTAATTGATTAAAGCAATAGTTTCTAAACCTTAAGGTCAGAGAATCACTTTTTAGACCTTTATAAAAGTCATCCCTTATCACAGTTGCACCTGTTACATCTGATGCTTACTTTTCTCTCCTAATCCATTGTCAGTCTTGAGGGGCCTGGAGTTGTTGGCCAGACCACAGAGCTGCTTAACTGCTTCTACACTAAACACTAATTATCTCTCACTAACAAACAAAACTTAGTCGCTTAGGTCTATCTGTTTTGTCAATAACCACATTTTAATTTTTGCAGACATGCCACATTTGGGGTATTTTTTAAATTCTTTGTGTTTCTGTGCATTCATGTGTGTATCCTGGCATGTGCATGGAGGTCTGAGGACAACTTTGCATGTTGGTCCTCCTCTTCCACCATATTTGAGGCTTGGTCTTCTTGTTTGCTGCTGTGTTCACCAGGCTGGCTGGCCTGCGAGCTTCTGATTCTCCTGTCTCCACTTCCCATTTGGCCATCTTGCTTTCTCTCCTGGGTTGAAGGCAAAAGCACAGAACCCAGAACGCTAAGTAGATCTGTTCTGATGCTGGTGGCCCTGAGTGACACTGAATCTTCTCTTCTGCATGGAAGCACTTCCTGCATATACTGGGATCTCTCTCTCTCTCTCTCTCTCTCTCTCTCTCTCTCTCTCTCTCTTTCTCTCTCTCTCTCTCTCTCACACACACACACACATACACACATACACATATACACACATATACTTACACACACATACACACTCATACATACACATACACACATACACACACATACGCATACACACATACATACATACATACACAACTACACACATATATACACACCACACACACATACACACACACATCCACTGTTACCACTGTCAAGAAACAGTGACTTGGCTTTGAGACTGGGCCTCTTTCCTGCAGAGACTTCTGGAAGGTTGACACTAGGATTTTTGATGGAGGCGGAGGGTTTATTATGGGATGCTGAAAGGGTCTCATTTGAGGAAACTGACAAGCAGGGTGAGAAGGGCATAGACACTTTACATGGAAATGATTTTCTAAATACCAACTTTCCAATAAAATAAAAGATCAAACATAAGAAAAGTACTAAAAACTGAAGTAAAACAAGCGTATCAAGAGATAAAGAACACAAACAAACTTAAAATTGTAAGGTAATGTCCAGCCATATTGTTCAGCTGATTTAAATCCCTTAACATTACAGTAACTACTCTGGGGAATGGAGGTCACCAAGGGGGCAGATTATTTTGGGGAAGATGCTATTTAGTCTGGAAGGTGGTACTTCTTGCTTCTCTTGGTTTCTTGTTTAATATTTTGTCTAGGAATGTATTTGAATAGGACAGAAAGCCAGACCTGGCTGTCTGCATAAAGCTCAAACAAACTACCACAGGGCACCTTTCCCTTTCCCAGCTCACTAGACACAGCATCTAAAAGTGATGGTTTTGGAAAAGACTGGGAAGCAGGTCAGCTGTAGACACTAGAAACCCATTGTGATTTATCCAGGGCGGCAGGAGAGAAAGAAAGAGAGAGAATCCAAACTGTAGCCTAAAGCTGCCTGCTTTAGCTAAGTCATTCTGTTCTATATTTTGCATCTGCAGACTGAGAGCTTTTTCCACTATCATGAAGGCAAAAAGAACCCCGAATCCTAAATAGATCTGTTTTGTGATGCGGGCGGCTCCGAGTGACACTGAACCTTCTCATCTGCACTGAAGCAATTCCTGCAATGATGTCCCAGACTTGCACCTGCCGTTGTTGGATGACAATCTCATAAACCATGGAGCCTGGAGGGCATTTCTGTTTCCCTCCCTGAACCTGTGCCACCACCTCAGCACAATGACCATGGGGACACAATTGAAAGAAGTATTGCAGAATAACCCTCTGTGTGGAGTCAGTGACAACGCACCCCAATCTCTTGGCAGACCAAATGAGCATGTTGAACCAAGACGACCCTAGCCATCGAGATGCTCTTGCTTAGAACCTCAATAGCTACCTGTTGAACTTAGATATTTTCCTGGAATTCTCAAGCTGGAAGCATTCGCCAGTGAAGTTCCAGAAGCAACTAATAATAATAATAATAATAATAATAATAATAATAATAATAATAATAATAATAATAATGGTACGTGATGGTGAGCTCCTCTGTTTAGACATAAACATCTCACCCATTCCATTTTAGCAAAATATTTCAAAAATGCTGAGGAGATGATTTAGTGGTTAAGGAGCTTGCCTTTAAAGCCTCACCACCTGGGTTCCAGTCCCAGTACCCATGAAAAGCTGAATCTACTGTGTGGTGTGAATGTGGCCCTAATGTGCCCATTTTCCCTGTCTCTCTCTCCTTGCTAATAAATAAAATAAAAATATTTTTAAAAAGGAATGCTGGTTTAACAGTTATGTTTCTACAACACAGTTCCTAGTGAGGGACCCTCAGTGTCATAAAAGGAAGGGTCCTATGACGCCCCTGTATTAAGCAACCTCAAGGAGCAGATGCACACAGGCTACATTGTGGCTGCCGATGGAAGCCAAGAGAGAGATGGCTGGGCCCTTAGAGACCACACTAGAAGAGCTAGCAAATTAATCTTTAATCAGACTAAAAATAAAGGTGCAAGGTTTGAGGTTATAAAAGCTTACTAAGATGAGTCATAAGGAGGCTGCATTTGCATAGACTTGAATGACTATCCCAAAAGGAACACTGAAAACAAAATCCTGAATCATCTTGAACCTGACAACACCACTCCAGGGCTAAATGCCTTGCAAGGCTACACATTTGCATAATGACTTTGTTGTTGTTGTTCCTTTCTGGGCCTCTAACTAATTACTTTAGAAAGCCTGTTTTATTGTGCTTGTAATTTTATGTAATCTTGGTAGAGCTCAGTGCTTCTGCATGGCATCTTTGCAGACACAAAACAGAGAAGGAAGTGAAGACAAGGTGGGCGCCTGGAGTTAATTCTTCCCTTCTTTCTGGTTAACACCATCCAGGAAGAAGTGAAGAGGGTTCAGAAGGAATTTGGGTCCAAATATTTTAGTTCTGTCTAGACACTGAGGTTCTCCACTAAAGTTCTAGAAATTTGAAGAGAATTCAGATTTCCTGTAATCAAATTCCCTGGGAGCCTGTGAGATTGTGGGTACTGCTGGCATGGTTTTAGACCTGGAAACAATCTTCCTGCATTTGGGTGTGTAATCCTGTGTCCAGCCGGAGATTCAGAATCAGTACTGAGCACTCAAGAGCCAGACCCAGATGTCACAGGTTGTTTGTGAAGGACCTTCCATCACCCACACTCTCCTGACCTCAATACCAGCTTGAACCTAGACATCCTGATCCTATACTTTCTTTTCCTTTGCCTTTGTTACTAATAACAGATAAATGCTGAAAAGTCATGGTAGTTTGAATGTAAAACCTCCCCCATATTCTCATGTGCTTAAATGTTTAGTCTCCAGTTGGTGGAGCTGTTTCAGAAGGTCTTAGGACCCTTAGGTGATGGAGTCTTGCTAGAGGAAGTGTGCCCCTGGGGGAGGGACTTGAGGTGTCAAAGTTCAGCCCTGCTGTTCTGTTTCTCTACTTCTTCCCTGCTGATGTGCCCAAGGAACTCAGGCTTGCCACACCAGCCTGCCACGCCTTGCCCACCATGATGAACTCTCCTGTCTGGAACTGGAAACCGAATTAAGCTATTAAGTGGCTTCTGGTGGGGTATTTTGTCCCAGTAATGAGAAGGTAACTGACAACAATGTCCTAAATTTAATTACAACAGCAAAATAATGGAGAGGAGAGATAGAGGAGCAGATCAGAAGACCGCTTTAGGACAAAATATGGCACCGGTCCATAGCCAAATTATCTTGGATCCTTAAATAGGTTTCTTTTTTGGCATCTCTGTGTGTGACTTAACATCTTTATGTATATCCTTCCAGAATGTGTGAACAGATCCCTAGATTCCAGCAACCCAAAAGTTAAGAATGTCATCGGAGGCTTGCAGCAGATTCCCTTGCCTTACTAAACTGATCGCTGATTCCTATGTTTCCACCAATGTATTAAAAAAGTATAGGGTATTTTTGAAATAAAGTGCTTTTTATCAACCCCCCCCCCAAAAAAAAAGTGTCCTCTTCTATTACCATAAAAACTTCAAGAAACTGTTAGCACAGTGGAACATGGAATTTGGGGTAACCTAAATCTGTGTTTCCAGGCCATGGTCATGCATATTTGACTCCAGAACATACTCTCTGTGAGGTAAAAGGTGTGTGTGTGTGTGTGTGTGTGTGTGTGTGTGTGTGTGTGTGTGCACGAGTGCTGATGACTTAAAATTCCAGGTGGTTGATAGCAAGCTGACAGATACAACCTGTCTGGTGTACAAACGGACTGTAGATACCCTTTAAATTTTTTTTTTTTTTTTTTGGTTTTTCGATGT
>PVHP010036692.1:0-17790 GCA_004024765.1 Zapus hudsonius
TGCCCCGGTTGGCCCATTTGGCCTGGCTGGCCAGTCTTAAGGCTTGCAAGGTCCACTGCTGTTCACCACCGTTGATGACTTCTCATAGGGCTGCATGCAGCCATAGCTTTATCCAGCTTTCTGTCAGCTGGTTAACAGGGAGGAGGTTTCCAGCTCAGCTCCAGCTTGATTTCTCAGTGACCTGCAGCCCAAGCATGTGTAGTCTTCAGCAACAGGGTCTTACCATGTCATTCTGATGGGCAACCAAGAGCTTTGGCAATGGCCTATAATGTTTTGGGGGTCTTAGGAATCTCCCTAGCCAACAATTCATTGGAAGGTATCCAATCCCTGGCACTGAAAATTTTCTAATAACAATCTATGGCCTTTGGGTGTACTATTATCTGAAAAAAGTAGCTTTCCATTTGGCTTATTCTAAACCTCTTAAATTTTGGTTAAACCTCCTCCTACCCTTCCTTTACTCAATCCCTTCCCCTGACCCCACTTAGGCCATTGCACCCCCAGTAATCTGTTCTTCTACTTACATATATACAGTACCCTCTGGAATTCACTCTGTAGGATCAGGGTGGCCTGAAACCCATGGTGATCCTCCTACCTCTGCCTCCTGAGTGATGAGATTAAAGACATGCACCACCATGCCCAGCAAATTAAATATTTTTTTAATTAAAAAAATAAGGCCAAGAACTGGGGCTGTAGCTCAGTTGGTTGAGTGCTTGTCTAATGTGCATAAGGACCTGGGTTTGATCCCCAGAACTGCATGGAACCAGGTGGGGTGGCACACCACTATAATCCCAGCACTGGACAGGCGGGGGCAGAAAGATTGCCCCAAATGTGAGGCCAGCCTGGACCTCTACTACATAGCAAGTACCAGACCAGGCCAGTCAGGGCTATAGAGTTAAACCCTGCCAAGAGAGAGAATGTGGATTTCTAGATGAGAATGCCGCAGAGCTCTAAGAGGGGAGATAGTACAGTCAAGGACATGGTCGATGTAAGGTACATCTGCAGCTCACTCAGAGCTTCTGTGTGGCTGGTCAGGTAGTTGAATGTCAGGCTGAAGCCAGGAGAGTGGGTGGTGAGTGGGTGGTGAGTTTTCAGCTCTGCTGTGAGGAAAGGATTTGCAGCTGACTGATGCAGTCCATGGCAATGCTGGAGGTTAAGAAGCCCAGCCACAAATCCAAGACTCATCCTTGACTCATCCCCTGCCCACCTCACTTCACATCAATCTAGTTCCAACAAAGCTAGAGGAATGGAAAGCAACCACATATCACGGAGGGGACTGCAAGGAATATTTGGTCTTAATCCAGAGGTCAGTAGAGAGGCGTACAGGCTTTGTGCAGAAAGGTGACATACTCAGATGTGTTTTGCAAGGGCTCTGGCTGTTATATGAAAGATGGATTGGATGTGAACCAGAGGAGGTGCAGAGGGAAGACCGGTTGGGAGGTGGTGTCAGCAGTTCAGGAGGAGAATAACTGCATTCCAGAGGGAGGACACATAACAGCTACAAAGCCAGGGTCTGATATTTGGAGGGGGATCCAGATGGACCTGGGGCCAGAGCACAGAGGGGTAGGTGGGATGGACGGGAAACCTGGAGGTGATATATCCTTGGGAAGGAGGCTCTACCAGATACTCAGGCTAGTGCATGACCAGGCTATTTCAAGCTTCTCTAAGAGCTCCAATCCCCATTGAAAAAATTACTGAAGTTTCCTGGTTTGATATACAATGTTGGCAATGCTAATAATAATAAACTTGTGGTGTTGGAGAGATGTCTGAGCAGTTAAGGTGCCTGCCTGCAAAGCCTAAGGACCCAGGTTCAATTCCCCAGTACTCAGGTAAAACCAGATGCACAAGGTGGCACATGTGTCTGGAGTTTGTTTGCAGTGAGTGGCTGGAGCCCTGGTCTGCCTATTCTCTCTTTCTCCCTATCTGCCTCTCTCTCTCTCTCTCTCTCTCTCTCTCTCAAATAAATAACTGTTGGGCCCCAGCCTAACTGAGTAACCTTAAACTAAATTTTAGAATATGGAATAAGGCCAGGCGTGGTGGTACACGCCTTTAATTCCAGCATGCCTTTAATCCTAGGAGGCAGAAGTAGTAGCTGATAAGCCTTGATCCTATTTATTGAATTCTGTGTAGCTGATGAGCCTTGATCCTGCTCCTGAATTCCGTGTAGACCCTGCTGATTGGCTGTAAAACAATGCGCCCTAATGAGGCATACTTTGCTCTGCTGTACTCTGCTGATAGGCTCCCTCCAAAAAGTTTGAATCTTATTGCTTGAGAGAAATAGGCTGAACAATGTAGCCTAGGGTTATAAAAGGGTTTTGGGTGCTGGAATAAAATGAGATTTGCCTGACATTTCTCCCGGTCACGTGTGTCTGTCCAACCATATGCCTCACCTCTCCCCATGGAGTCCTTTCTCCTGCTGGCCGGTTAGACTTGGGCTACCCACAGGGGGCCAGGGGTCTGTCCACAACTCCCCAACAAATAACCAAATAAATAAATAAACTAACTTGTGATAAGACACCAGAATGAAGTCCTCAATGAAAACTTAGTGAAAGAATAAAAGAATATGTAGCATAAGTCAGTATATATGACAAGACAAATGATAGATAGTTGATCAATAAATCTGAAATCTTTTGGGGGCTAAACAGCATGTTATTAATAATGCTCAGAACAAAGTAAAAATTAAACTTAGCTACAGTGGCACATGTCTATAATTCTAGCACATAGAAGGTTGAGGTGGAAGGAATAAGTGTTTGAGGTTAGCCTAGGTTACACATCAAAACCCTGACTCACCAGGCATGGTGGCACACACCTTTAATCCCAGCACTGGGGAGGCCAAGGTAGGAGAACCCTTGTGAGTTCAAGTCCACCCTGAGGCAACATAGTGAATTCCAGTTCAGCCTGGGCTAGAGTGAGACCCTACCTCAAAAAAACAAAAAATTAAAAATTTAAAAAAAGAAAGAAAAGAAAACCTTTGACTCAAAAACAAATAAATAAAAAGTACTTGGCCTGTAGGGAGAGAAGTGGACAAGACAGCAAAATGTAGCCTATACTCAAGCAGGAATAAGCAGTCAGAAATGGACTCCAAGGGGTTGGGCTGTAGCTCAGTTGGTATAGTGCTTGCCTAGTGTCTCCCTGGTCTTGAATTTGATCCCCAACAACACACAAATTGGGCATGGTGATACAGCACTGGGAGGTGGAGGCAGGAAGATCAGAAGCAGCTCAAGTTTAAGGTCATCCTCTGTTACAGAGAATTTAGATGCCAGCTCTGGTGGTTTGATTCAGGTGTCCCCCATAAAGTGAATGTGTTCTGAATGCTTGATCCCCAGCTGATGGCAATCTTGGAATTGGAACCTTGTTGGAGCTGTGTGGTTGGGGGTGAGTTTATGGGTGTTATCGCCATATTCCCCTTGCCAGTGTTTGGCACACTCTTCTATTGCTGTTGTCTATCTGATTGTTGGCCAGAAGGTAATGTCCAGCCTCTGCTCATGACATTGTTTTTATAATGAAATTGAGGCAGAAGATAGAACCAGACTGGAGCTCAAACAAGGATACCTTTATTCAGCAAGGAGCGGAGAGTGGACAGCCATATCTGAAGTCATGTTCCGTTCCGTGGATAGCTTAAAGTTAAAGTTTTTCCTAGATAAGGGATTCCCTAAGTGGCAGTCCATCTGGAGGCATATAAATGTGGATTGGGCTAGGGTGTTAAGCTCTTTTCAAAAGGGCCTTGTGAGAGGTAGGATCCTTTAGATATGCAAAACATTCTCCCAGGTGCTTGAGGTGCTATCCTGGGTAAGTTTCTGTGTGAAAACAATTTCCCAGACTCAGGTATCTTCTCTTCAGTTTTCTCTGCTATGATGGAGTTTCCCCTCCAGTCTGTAAGCCAAAATAAACCCTTTTCTCCCACAAGCTGCTTTTGGTCAGGTTCTTTATGCAGCAAGACAAGGTTGACTACAGCACCATCCTGGGCTGCATGAGACCCTGTCTCAAAGAAAAAGAAAAAAGCTAGACATGGTGGCTCACATCTTAATCTCAGCACTCAGGAGGCTGAGGAAGGGGGATTACCTTGACTTTGAGACCAGCTTATGCTACACAGTGAGTTCTACATCAGCCTGGGCTAGAATGAAATCCTGTCCCCCATCCCCTCCAAAAAATAAAAGAAACAGAAATGGACTCCAAGCCAAGCATAGAGGCTCACACTTTTAATCACAGACCCTCCAGAGGCTCTGCAGGAAGATCACAAATTTGAAGACAGCCTGGGCTACATAGGAAGGTCAAGGTCAGCCTGAGCTACATAGGAAGACAATGAAGAAAGAAAAAAGGAAATGGAGAGCCAGGCGTGGTGGCGCAAGCCTTTAATCCCAGCACTCGGGAGGCAGAGGTAGGAGGATCGCCGTGAGTTCGAGGCCACCCTGAGACTACAGAGTGAATTCCAGGTCAGCCTGGGCTAGAGCGAGACCCTACCTTGAAAAATCCCCACCCTCCAAAAAAAAAAAAAAGAAAAAAAAAAAAAGAAAGAGAGAAGGAAGGAAGATGGACTGGGGAGATATCTCAGTAGTTAAAGATGCTTGCTTGCAAAGCCTGACAATTCAGGTTCGATTCCCCAACACCCATGTAAAGTCAGATGCACAAAGTGGCACATGCATCTGGAGGCCCTGGAATCTCTCTCTCTCTCTCTCTCTTTCTCTCTCTCTCTCTCTCTCTCTTAAATAAATAAATAATGGGAGGAGGGAAAGAGAAGGAGAAAGAAGGAAGGAGGAGGGGAGAAAGGAGAGAAAACAATGGTCTCTGAGATGACTGGGATGTTGATATTATTAGACACAAAATTTAAGCCAACTATTATAGGAAATATATTATTTTAAAGGAAAATACACAATTAATGAAGAGATAAGTGATTTCTAACACAGAAATGGAGGGGAAAAGAATTCTTAAAAGAATCAAGTAAGATTTTTGAGGGGGTGTTTGGGACCGATGTGCTCCAGGAAGATGAAGTGTAAGAAGGCATAGAAAACCAAAAACAACCTAATTCTACCAACAAGACCAGAAATGATAGCAGACTCCCTGGAAAGAGATGAGCCAACCCTAGCACATCAGCTAGGGCCCAGGTGAAACCACAAGTGAGCCCATTCACCTGCACCAAGATGACAGAGACAGACCCTGAGTACACCCAAAACACTCCAAAGCAGAATTCCAGAAGCTGCTAAAAGCTCAACACTATAGCAGACTTAAACTCACCCACCATGGCTCAGGGAATTTTGTGGAAGAGGGGACTGAAAGATTGTAAAAGCCATGGTGGGGGGGAATACCCAGAGGCCTTATCATCCCCCCCACCACCCAATGACTCCTGCTCACACAACTCATAGTGCTCAGTCCTGTGGAGCACACCAGTGATCCCACCAAGGAGGGCCCTCAGTGGAATGGGGGCAGGGAGGAGGGAAAGGATGGTACCAACACATGACTTCTTCATTATGATAGTGAAGTTTTGTTGTCAACTTGATCTTTTTAATTATCTTAAGTGGGTCTCTGTGGTTATTTACAGAAAGGCAGCCCTCTCAGTAGAAGGCAAGATGTAAGGAAGCTCAGAGAAATTGGAAATCTGTGTGGGTAGTGCAAAAAGGAAATTCCAGAGACTCAGCAATCCATTAAGTCTGGGAAAGGGTTGCAAGACACCCCCCCTCCAAGGCCATATAAAGGGGAAGGAGATTTCTCTCCCTTCAGCCCCTTGCCTGTTTTGTTGTGTGTATGTGGTGCTTGGACCTGTGAAAGGGGGCCAACCTCTTTCACTATTATGGAACTTCCCCTGGATCTGTAGCTTCAATAAATCCTTTCCTCCCATAACTGTGCCTGGTTTGGAGATTCATCCCAGCAGCATGTGGCTGACTACAACATTCATACAAAGTTTCTACTTAATAAATAATAATTTAAAAAAATCTTTGGGGTTGGAGAGATTGCTCAGCAGTTAGGCACTTGCCTGAGAACCCAAAACCCAAGTTTGATTCCCCATATAAAGCCAGATGAACAATATGGCACATGTATCTGGAGTCTGTTTGCAGTGGCTGGAGGCCCTGAAACCATTCTCTCTGTATGTTTCTCTTCTCTTCTCTCTCTCTCTCTCTCTCTCTCTCTCTCTCTCTCTCTCTCTGCCTACAAATAAATAAATAAATAATTTTTTTAAAAAAACATTGAGGGGTTGGAGAGATGCTCAGTGGTTAAGGCACTTGCCTGCAAAGCATAATGACCTGGGTTCAATTCCCCAGCAGCCCCACATAAAGTCAGATGTACAAAGGCACAAAGTGGGGCATGGATTTGGAGTTCATTTGCAGGGGCTGGAGGCTCTGATGGAACCCATTGCCCCCCCCCTCTCTTTCTCTCTCTCTGCTTGAAAATAAATAAAAAATATTTTTAAAAAATAAGGCAAGCTGGAGCTGAGCTGGAAGCCTCTTCCCCTGTTGGCTTGCTATCAGGATGCTGTAAAGATCTATGCATCCTTTGGGGGAGAGAAGGCATCAGCCACCATCAGTGTTAAACAGCAGTAAACCCTGTAGGCACTATCAAATGTACCAACTGATGCAATGGTGGCATATCTGTTATTGGGGAAACCAACTGCTCTCTTATTGGACTTGAGGCCCACTCCATGGGAGGGAATTCCTGCCTGGTATTGAAAACGTAATGAAAAGCCTATGGTTTAGGAGGTCATAAATTCTAGGGGGGAAACTACTACTGTTGTCTGGCTAACTGGATATATTAAGCCCACCAAATTGCTCTCTTAATATTTAGGTTTAGCAGGGCATGTTGGCTCACGTCTTTAATCCCAGAACTCAGGAGGCAGAGATAGGAGGATCTTCATGAGTTCAAGGCCAGCCTGAGACTACAGAGTGAGTTCTAGGTCAGCCTAGGCTAGAGTGAGACCCTACTTTGGAAAAAAAAAAAGGAAAAGGATGGGGAGATGGCTCAGAAATTAAAGTGCTTGCTTGCAAAGCCTGACGACCTGGGTTTGATTCTCCAGTGCCCATGTAAAGCCAGATGCACAAAATGGTGCCTGCATCTACAATTTGTTTGTGGCATCTAGAAGCCTTGGTGTGCCACCAATGCACTCTCTCTCCCTCCCTCCCTCCCTCCCTCTTTGCAAATAAATAAATAAAATATTTTTTAAACTATTTAATAAGCCAATTAATCTGTTTATCTGAATGTGTTTCTGCAGAAATTTAGAAAAACTGGCAATAGTGATGTCATTTTATGAACCTTAAGGACAAGTGAGGTCACAAAAACAACGTTGAAGCATTTTCATAAGACCTAATTAAAATTTTACTGTAACTTATTCTAAGTTTAATGAAACTTGGAAAAGTTAATAAAATGCATGAAAAAAAACCTATTTAAACACTTTATTTCCAATTCTATATACTTCGGATAATATCTCTTGGTTTCCACTATGTAATGAAGATGTTAGATCCGATATACTGTTTGATCTTTCTCTACTTCTCCTTCTGATTCTGGCAATCATATTATTGCTTTCACATTGCCATGAGCTGTAATATTTACACAAGTTATTACAACTATGTTTTCCAAGTTTTATCTTGAGAAAAACTGTGATCATTTAAATCCATTGAAGACAGTTGTGGGGGAGGATGCCTTTAATGTCTACTGCTTGGGAAGCTGAGCCAGAAGGATTTTTGAGTTTTAGGCCAACCTGGTCTACACAGCAAGAGCCCCTCAGAAAACATACATGTATGTATGTATACATATACATACAAACACATACATACATACATACATACATACACAAATATAGACAGACAAATAAATTGATCCAAAATGCAGAATTATAATATTATGATTAGAAACATATTCTACTTGGAGATTATATCAGATCCAAAATCAAGAGACAATTACTTAAAAAGGGGATTAATTTGAAAGCATTCAATTTCAGAGAAATGGAAAATATGATTGCTTGGGCTGGGGAGATGGCTCAACGGATTAGGAGCAATAGCTACACACATATGAAGACCCCTTCCCACCCTCCCCCTCCCTGTTAAGTGGGACCAAGACAGGAGGATCCCTGGGCCTGCCTGGTCAGCCAATCTAACCAAATATGAGCTTAAGTTCAGTGAGAGACTCTGTCTCAAGGAAATAAGACTTAAGAGTGGTAGAGGAGGGCACCCAATGTCTTCCTCTGGCCTCCACACATTTGCAAGAGGTGCACACATCTGTGCACACACACACCAAAAGAAGAAAGAAGGGCCCCCAATGAGAGATGCACTATGTGAGCGATTGAAGGAGAGGCTACTAAAACTAGAA
This sequence comes from Zapus hudsonius, assembly GCA_004024765.1. Taxonomy (NCBI): domain Eukaryota; kingdom Metazoa; phylum Chordata; class Mammalia; order Rodentia; family Dipodidae; genus Zapus; species Zapus hudsonius. The sequence continues at coordinate 8,290 of PVHP010036692.1, forward strand.
TCTAGCTAATTCAGAAATATGTATTTGTTAACCTGTACTGATCTCATTCTCCGATGGAGATTCTGTTTGTATCTTTCAGAAGGCAGCAAGAGAGCTGTGGCTCATCCAACCCTACCATCGAACTGCAGGATGATAGCTGACATCCTGACAAGAGATGAGCCACCCCAGACATACCATGGAGGATCCATATGGAACCCTGCAGGGAATGATGGAATGAACAAGTGACCAATAGTGACAGCCAATCAGTCAACACAGGACAAGCCAGTGAGACAGACACCAATGATTTTTGACACAACCTAAAGCAGAAGTACAGAGACCCCTAAGATCTCAACAATAAAACAGCCTTAATACTCACCCACCAGGACTCAGGGAACTGAGTGGAAGAGGGGGTGGAAAGATTGTGAGAGCCTTGGTGGAAGAGAATACCCAAAGTCATGGCCACCCTCAGTAGCAACACACTAAGGCTGGTGGAACCGGGCTGACTCCTAGGCTATCCATGGTCCCCAGCCCCAAGGACTGATCCAGACTGCCCACGGAGAAGGATATCCAGCTGATCGGGAATGGGGAAGAGGGTCATTGGGGAACAGGGGATAACAACTCATTGTTTGCCCATTAAATAATGTAACTCATTATGGACAATAAAAAAAAGTATAATTGCCCAAATAAAAAGCATGATTTAGAAGCTAGTATCAGAAAGTAAGAAAGTACTGGGGGAAAAAGAGGGGGCGATGAAAGGATGAGGCATGTCAGCAGGATTCAGAAGCCAACTAAAAAAAAAAAAAACCACTCAACAGCCAAAGCTGGAACAATTTGAGCAATAAAATAAATAATGTCTTGGGCTATAACCCAAAGTCTAAAATAAACAAGTCCGAGCCCTTACAGATCTACATGAGTAAATAGTTTTTTTGTTTTGTTTTGTTTTGTTTTTTGGGGGGAGGGGGAGGGAAGGCTCTAACTGATGTATACAAACCCTCTCCTTTCACATGGAGACTTGCTGGCCTCTCCCTTTGAGTGTGCGCAGGACTCATGACTTCTTTCCAAAGAGTGGAGTTGGAGCAGGGTGGGGGCGTAGTGACTAAAGTGGAGAGGGTGACCATGTTGGGAAGTAATCACATCTCCTAACAGGCTGTTCAGAAGAAATAACGGATCTCTTGTAGGACTGACTCTAAGCTAGTTTTTGAAAAAATGATTTCTCACAAGAGCTCAAGACTGCTCTCAAAGCCATTCTTTGGCTTCTCTTCTTGCCGTGCCCTGAGATCCTTACATCATGAGCTGTGCCAGTACCGTGCCCTTGAACCTCCAGAACTGAACTATGAACTAAATAAACTGCTTTGTAAGCTATCCAGCCTTGGGCATTTTGTTATAGTCACAGAAAGAAGCCCAATATTTCATCTCACGTTCTACTTCTGTGGATCCTGATCTAAGACACATAGTTTACCAAAAACAATAGAACTGAGGCAGACAAACACTGAAAGAAACTCAACAGTGAGAACTGTTTGCCTAGGTGTATTTGATTTAAATTAGAACAAGAAAACAGAAGGCTCTCATAACAATGTCTTTAAGAAAGTGATCAGTAGATAGTATAATTAGAAGCCAGAAGCTCTTAGTAATAGGGGAAAGAAGGCACCTGCTCCTTCTCTCAGAAAGAAATGAGAGAAGTGCCAAGAAACTCCAGGAAAAGAGCTCTGAGCTGGGTGTGGTGATACACATCTGTTATTCTAGCATGCAAAGGCAGGAAGTTCACTCTGAGCTGTAGTGAGTTTGAGACCAGCCAGAGCTACAGAGCAAGACCCTGTCTAAAAGAACAAAACAAAAGCGGGGTGGGGGGGGTAGGGGGTGGCTCATGCCTATAATCCCAGCACTGGGAGGAAGTTTGCAGTAAGAGTATCTGTGAGTTCTAGGTCTGCCTCAAAACAAAACAAATTCAAAAATTAAATAACAGTCAGGAGTGGTGGCCCATGCCTGTAGTCCAGCACCTGGGAGGCTGAGGTAGGAGACTCATGAGTTTGAGGCCAGCCTGAGATATGGAGGGAGTTTCAGACCAGCCTGGGCTAGAGAAACAACCCTACTTTGAAAAGAAAGAAGGAAGGAAGGAAGGAAGGAAGGAAGGAAGGAAGGAAGGAAGGAAGGAAGGAAGGAAGGAAGGAAGGAAGGGGGCTGGGTGGTGTCTCAGTGGGTAAAGGGCTTGTGTGCAGGAAGAAGGACCTGAGTTCAGAACCCAGCACCCACATGCATGCACACCTGCAATCCCAGCACTGGGGAGACCTAGACAGGCAGATCCTCAGGGATGGCTGGATAACTAGTGTATCCAAATCCATGAGCTCCAGGCTCAGTGCAAGACTCTGTCTCAAGAAAGTAAGGTTAGAGTAACCGAGGAAGCTGCCCAACTTCAACCTCTGGCCTCCACACTCACGCGCGCACACACACACTCACATACTCTCAAGCACATGCCCACATACCCATGCACGCTCACACACAGTTCACACCCATGCATTCACACTCATCATACCCTCACATGCACACTCACACACACATGCACTACACACACATACAAAAATGCATACACATACCACACATACACATGCAAAAAAGAACAAAACAGAACCATGTCACAAGACTATGACTCAAATATGAAAATGTGGCAAAAAAATTTAAGCAATTGATGATATGTAAGGAGAACGAAACATTTGATCTGCACATTTGAAGCAGCCCATTTTTTCCTCTTGGAAAATTGACTTGATTATGAAAAATGCAAGCATAGGCAGAAATAGAAAATACAGCAAAAATAAAGCCCCACATACCAATCTCTCTCCTTCAATGCTTATCTGGGAATGTTCTCGATGTCTTCTTTCTTGACAGCTGATATCCCCATCCAACAACGTGTATGGATTGCGCTGAGCTGCTGTCTCCTAACCCCAGGCTGCAAGGACACACCATGTGGACCAGTTGTAGAAACTGGGAACTATATATCCTCCCTACACATCCAGTAGATGCAAATCTCTCCAAGGTCTACAGATGCTGTCGCTCTGGCCAGATCCCTGTCATGGTTGCCACTGTCTCCTGAAATAACCATGGGACAGTCATCGAAGCTGGGCTGTTTTCCTTGCTCTCAAATTCTCAGTCCTTTAGACTCAAAAACATCTCCACCTTGTTTAGACCTTCTATGTAGAAACTCAGGATCCGGGCTGGACCCAGCTGCTAAAGAAGCTTGCTTGCAAAGCCTGACAGTCTGGGTTCGATTCCCCAGTACTCCCATAAAGCCAGATGCTCAAAGTGATGCATGCATCTGGACTTCATCTGCAGGGGCAGGAAGCCTTGGGACACCCATTCATTCATTCTCTCTCTCTCTCTCTCTTTCTCTCTCTCTTTCTCTCTCTCTCTCTCTCCCTCTATCTCTCTCTCCCTCAAATAAATAAATAAAAGAAACTCACAGTGCTCCGCTCCAGCATAAACATGAGTCAGGTGTCTAATGTCTAGAAAGCCTTCACACTTCTCTGTTTACCTGAGTTTACTAAGGGCTCCCTGGTTACACACACTATGGATACTTGAGTGACAGAAGGGATTAAAAACACTCCAAAAAAATAAAATAAAATAAAACACTCCAACAGTCCTCTAGTTTATATCTGGATCCCTCTACAGTCCAGGAAGTTTAGATAAGGCGAGAAAAGGTGTTTAGAGCTGCAGCCACAATGACCTTCAGCCACGGATCCTAGGTTTTGCTACCCACTTGGCCATGAAGATGCAGGAAGTAGTGGCCTTCCCACAGCCTGCCTTGTGGCCAGCGCTGAGTCTGTCTCTTGATTGGGGGTTGACTATGGGGGCGGGAGGTGTGGAAGGGCAGGCAGGAGCACAAGATGAAGGAAGCTGCAGTCTGAGTGGCCTAAGACCTGCTGGGATTCAGTTAAGTCAGAATTTGAACCCAGATCTCCCTGGCTCCGATGCTAAACCCCCCTCAACTTCCTCTCCAAACTCATGAAATCTGGAAGCCCAAACTCTGACTGGGGTGTTGTTCCCTGAGGGATGAAGAGAGGAATGCCTGGAATCAGAAAGGCCAAGTCTCCTGCAGTTATGCAGCTGATTCGGGGCATATCAATAAACACACCCAGAAACATAAAACCAAAAATCAACCAACAATAATGTTCCTTTTGACAGGTGATAAAAATCAGAGAACTACCCAGGTCAAATCTTTATTGACCTCCACATCTGAAGACTTTAAGACCTTAATTTTTTTTTTTTTTTTTTTGAGGTAGGGTCTCACTCTAGCCCAGGCTGACCTGGAATTCACTATGTAGTCTCAGGGTGGCCTTGAACTCACAGCGATCCTCCTACCTCTGCCTCCAGTGCTGGGATTAAAGGCGTGCACCACCACTCCTGGCAAGACCTTAATTTTTTAAAAACAGTCTTAATGTAATATGTCCCAGACTGGCCTTGAACTCTCTATGTAGCTGAGGATGACCTTGAACTCCAATCCTCCTCCCTCCATCTCCCAAGTGCAGGGATTATAGATGCGTGTCCCACACCTGACTCATGACCTTTGCACTGCCATGCCCAGCCTGGACCTTAAATCTTTTTTTTTTTTTTTTTTTGGTTTTTAAAAAATATTTTATTTATTTATTTGAGAGAGAGAGAGACAGAGAGACAGAGAGAATGGGCATGCCAGGGCCTCCAGCCACTGCAAATGAACTCCAGACACATGCGCCCTCTTGTGCATCTGGCTGTACATGGGCACTGGGGAATCAACTCAGGTCCTTCTGTGTTGCAGGCAAGCGCCTTAACCGCTAAGCCACTTCTTCAGCCCTTTTTTTGTTTGTTTGTTTTTTGAGGTAGGATCTCACTCTAGCCCAGGCTGACCTGGAATTCACTCTATAGTCTCAGGCTGGCCTCGAACTCACGGTGATCCTCCTACCTCTGCCTCCCAGAGTGCTGGGATTAAAGGCGTGCACCACCCGGCTGGACCTTAAATCTTGTTCCAATGCTGTCTTGGGTGAAGCGTGGCAGGGAGGGAAGGAAGGAGGGAGGGAGGGAGAGGAAACAGAACAACCTTAGAGTGGTATTCCTGGATCTGTGCAGGGAAAGAGAGATGGGACAGGACAGAAAGGACAGCTGCCTCCAAGGCTCTCCACAGAGAGCTGGGGATGGAGCTCAGTTGGTAGAGTGCTTGCCTCGCATGCAGGAGTCCTGTGTTCAATCCCCCAGACCATATAAACCAGGCATGGTGGCTTAGGCATGCCTGTAATCCCAGCACTCAGAAGGTGGAAGCAGGATCAGAAGTTCAAGACCAGCCGTGGCTACACGGTGAGTTCAAGGTCAGCCTGGGACACACGAGAGCCCATCACAAAAAGGAAATAGCTAGCCTCAGGCATGGTGCCTACAGAGTGAGTTCCAGGTCAGCCTGGGCTGAAGTGAGACCCTACCTCAAAAGAGGGAGGGAGCTGGAGAGATTGCCCAGTGGTTAAAGCTCCTTTCTTGCAAAGCCTGACCGTTGATGTTGATTCCTCACTACCCACATACAGCCAGATGCACAAAGTGGCACATGTATCTGGAGTTTGTTTGCAGTGACAAGAGGCCCTGGTGGTGTTCTCTCTCTCTCTCTCTCTCTCTCTCTCTCTCTCTCTCTCTCTCTCTCTCTCTCTCTCTCTCTCTTTCCTTGCAAATAAATGAATAAGTAAAAACAAAAAGAAAGAAAGAAGCCAGGTATGTTGGCTCATGCTTTTAATCCCATCACTTGGGAGGTTGAAATAGAAGGATTACCATGAGTTCACTGGGCTACAGAGTGAGTTCTAGGTCAGCCTGGGCTAGGGTGAGATCCTGCCTTAAAAAAAAGAACCAAAGAAAGGAAAGAAGGGAGAAAAGAGAGAAAGTGAAAGATCTCCACAGATCTGTGCCTTACTGAAAGGAGTCCAAACGTGGGACATGTTCTTCTTTGTGTGTGTGTGGGGGGGTCTGGCTCTAGCCCAGACTGACCTGGAATTCACTATGTAGTCTTGGGCTGGCCTCGAACTCACAGCAATCCTTTACCTCAGCCTCCCGAGAGCTGGAATCAAAGGTATGTTCCACCACGCCAGGTTCAAGTGTAAGGAGCACATCTTATTCACTCAGCCTGTAGAGTGTGTGTGTGTGTGTGTGTGTGTGTGTGTGTGTGTGTGTGTGTGTGTGCTCTCGCTTCTGAGGCAGGGTCTAAAGGCATGTGACACCACACCAGGCCAGCGTGTACTTTGAACACCTAATCTGTACAAGGCTTATTTGAAATGCTGAGATACAACAAAATAAGAAGTTTAAAAATTCCTTCTCTCTCATAGAGCTAGTCAAGAAACAGGAAACAAATTAATAAGGAAATTATAAATGCATTTACTCCTTGACCTAGCAATCCCATTTCTGGGACAAAGCCCAGAGCTCCGTCCACATTGTAAGACTTATCCTGAGCAAAATGCCCACAGTGCCAAGCTTGAGAAGTCTACTCTGGAGTGCAGCCAGGGCACAAAGAACCCTGCTCACTCCTATACCCCTTCTCTACCTCTGTACCCCCAAGCCATTGAGAGATGGCCAGGGGGACTCACGCACCTGCTGCAGGTACAAATCATTGACAAGAGGCATTTTGGATTGTGAGAGCCACAGAGTGGATAGGAGTACCCAGACACACCGTTCCCCCCTTACCTCATGGGGACTGATCCTTCATGACCCCTTACTGAATACCATAGCCATAACCCCACTGAGGAGGGCCCCTGAGGGTCACAGATGCTGGGGCCAGGGGATAAAAGAGTACAACATGTTAATATATATGATTTTTTAAAGAAATATCTTGGATGCCAAGCATGGTGGTACATGTTTTAATCCCAGCACTCAGGAGGATCACTGTGAGTTCAAGGCCATCCCAGGCTATAGAGTGAGTTCCAGGTCAGCCTGGGATACAGTGTGACTCTGCTTCAAGAAAACAAAAGCATAAAGTACCTTTACTCCTAGTACTTGGGAGGCAGAGGTAAGAGGATCATCCTGAGTTGGAGGTCAGCCTGAGACTACAGACTGAATTCTAAGTCAGCCTGGGCTAGAGTGAGACCCTCCCTTGAAAAACCAAAAAAAAAAAAAAAAAAAAAGTATTTTTAACTGACTTTTTATTTTTGACCTGTGCTTCATTTATAGTGTGTGTGCAGATGCGCACAGCAGCCTGGGGAGCACCTCAGGTGACTTCCTTTTTTTGTTCAAGCACCTGTTTCCTTGAGATGGAATCTCTCGCTCAACTCAGCTGTGTTCTGGACATGTTTTTCGGGCATCCAGCCTTAGTGACTCTTTAATCTCCCCCCTCCCAACTCCATCCCACAAGACTGAGGTCACAGCTGTTTGTGAGGATGCTGGGGAATGGAACTCAGGCAGTTTATATTTGCAAAGCAAATGCTCTTAGCTGCTGAGCCATTTCTCCAGTCCCCCCCCCCCAATTTTTTTTATTTTGCTTGAGACAGGATGTCATGGTTTGATCCAGCTGTCCCCCACAAACAAATGAATATGTTCTGAATGATTGATCCCCAGCTGATGGCAGTTTGGGAAATAGAACCTTGTTGGAGCTGTGTTGTTGGGGGCAGGTTTATGGGGATTATAAGATGTTTGGCACACCTTCCTGCCGCTGTTTGCAGTGCTACGGTGGAGGTGATGTCCACCCCTCTGTTCATGCCATCATTTTTCCTGCCAGGATGGAGTCTCCCCTCGAGTCCGTAAGCCAAATAAACCCATTCCTCCGCAAGCCCCTTTTGCTTGGGTTCTTTCTTCGAAGCAACAGAGAAAGCTGACTGTATCACAGGGTCTCATACAGCTTAGACTGACCTGAAACTTGCCATGTAGCTGAGGATCACCCGGCACTCCTGACCTTCCTGCCTTCACTTCCCAAATGCTAGGATTACCAGTATGCCCCACCATGCTTGGCCTACATATATGTCTTACATATGGGAATATATTTATAAGACAATATCTAGAATTAAAATGTTTGGTGCAAAGAACAAATATATTTTAAAACTTAAGGTTATTATCAAACTGTTTTTATATCAACCTGCTAATATTGTCATGATTATAAAGAAATTATTATTATTGTTTTAGTTTTTCAAGGCAGGGTCTCCCTCTAGCTCAGGCTGACCTGGCATTCACTATGCAGTCTCAGGGGGTGACCTCGAACTCACTGTGATCTTCCTACCTCTGCCTCCTGAGTGCTGGGATTAAAGGTGTGCATCACTACACCTTTTTGTTTTGTAAGATAGGGTCTTATTATGTAGGCCTGGCTGACCTCACTCTCATATCCTCCTGACTCCACCTTCTAAGGGCTAGTATTATAGGGGTACACCACCATACTTGGCATTTTTGTTTGCTTACATTCAGAGAAAAAAATATAGCCAAATGACTGTCTAAATGTCATGGACCATTTATAGTTACACGCTTTGCCAAAACTACTTTTTAAAAAATATTTTATTTATTCATTTTCAAGCAGAGAGAGAGAGAGAGAAAGAGAGAGAGGGAGGGAGAGCACACCAGGGCCACCACCTTGTGGGTCTGGCTTACATGGGTCCTGGGGAATTGGACCCCGGGCCTTAGGCACTGGAGGTAAGTGCCTTAACCGCTGAGCCATCTCTCCAGCCCCAAAACTACTTTTAATACACTGGAGGCACAGTGAATTGGGTCTTGTGTCGAGGGCATCCACAGTGTAGGGGCAGAGCCAGAAGTCAAGCAGGAGCCTTACAGGCTCCCTTGGGTCTGGGCTTCCTCCTGGTCACTGTGCAGGAAACTGACAGCCTGGTATGAGGAACTAAATTCCAGTTTAACTCAAGGTGATATCACGTGACTGCTGTTTGGGAACAAAGGCCAGAGAGGCCAGGAGTTTACTGGATGAGCAAGATTGGGACCAGCAGCGCTGAAAGGACTTCCTGGAGGGGACAGCCTTCCAGGGACGGGCTGAAAGAGCAAAAGCTGGCGCTCTGGGAGAGGAATCAGCACCCACAAAGAGGGAGGCCTGGACACAGGTGCACATTGCCAAAGCCCAGCTGGGGCTCAGACTGGAAAGGTTGGCTTGGGCAGGCGCTGAAGGACCCCTCACGTGAACCTCCCAGAAACTCAGCTCTGCAGTGGCAGGTCCCTTGTCTGGGAGGCTGAACCCTGGAGAGGTGGTTTGGGGCGGGGTTGAGAGCTGGAGCCAGACTGTCTGGACTGCAGTCTCGCCCTTGCCCTTTCCTAGCTGATGGCCTGTCCCCTACTCTGTACAACAGAGAATGTAATTCATAAAGTTGTTGAGAGAATTAAAAGTTTAGAGCACATTTTAAAATAAGAAGAACAGGGCTGGAGAGATGGCTCAGCCTGCAAAGCCTAACCACCTGGGTTCAGTTCCCCAGTCCCCATGTAAAACCCAAATGCACAAAGTGGTACATGAACCTAGAATTCATTTGCAGCTGCTGGAGGCCCTGGCTTGCCCATTCTCTCTCTCTCTCTCTCTCTCTCTCTCTCTCTCTCTCTCTCTCTCTCTCTCTCTCT
>PVHP010036693.1:0-17788 GCA_004024765.1 Zapus hudsonius
TCTGAGGCTGAAGGCAGGACGTAGGCTAGCTATGTAGCCCTGGAATCCTTAGGGCCTTTTCTCTCCATGGATGGACCAGGTAGATGCCCAGAGCACTGGGTTGCCCACTGGAGAAGCTCTGGCACTGGGGCAAAATTACTCCATGCTGCAGCACGTGAGTGAAGGATGTTCACGTGAGCAGGGGTAACTGCTTGGGAGACCCCCACAAACCACCTATAGCTTTGAGCGTTTAAGGGGGATGTCCCTTAGCAGGGCAGGCGGCCATGGTGTTCATGATCTTCTCATTGGCAGCATCAGAAAGTCAAGAGATCTGGGCTCTGTGATATAGACTTGCTACAAAAGACTTCTCCCTTACTCTTGGCCCTGGCTTCTCATCCCAACAACATTTCACGTCCCTCAGTCAGGGATAGGCAGAGCCAACAGAAAGCACAACAAAGCATCTCAGAGGAGGCGTGTCTGGAAAGGGGAGTGAGTAGGGAGTTGGAACAGAGACGCCTCTACCACTCAGACAGACCTTGAGCAAACCCTTACTGGGATATGTGAGGGAGAAGGGCAGGCTACCATTTCTAGATCAGCATGGGGCAGGAGTTGTTACCCTCATAATAACGATTCCCACTTCATGAGGGCGTTGTGAGGGCTTCTCAAGGTAGAGCAGGGCTGACTTCACAAGGGAGCCCCAAGGACTGTGCTGCTGGTGTCTTGGAGTTCCTAGTCTTATTATTTGCATCATTCTCTGATTTTCAGGTGGATTCTTGAGTCCCATCCTTGATCCCCTGAGCTATCATCCCCATAGGTGGGAACCAGCCTTTTATGAAACATGGGCTTCAAGTCTCAGTACCTTGAGGTGTGGATTGCTGGGATTCCCTCTAGAGTTCTCTGGGAGCAGGGTTCTCTCCAGCGTTTTCCTGCTGTCCTGCCATGATGGGATTAGAAACTGTAAGCACACATAGCTGTGAGCTCAACTATTGCCAAGTTGGACTCCTCCTCTTCAGCAGAGATGCTGAACCGATATCCACAGGAACAAGACAGTGTGAGGGCAAGATCTATTTCCCACACAGACCTGCCATGAGAATGTCAATCCACCATAAATGTATACACACAACCAGTTGAAACTTCTACCCTTGAGCAGAATTTTCTTGACTCTTACTGGACAGGCCAATGTAGGGCATTATTTCAGGGTCTATGAGTCATGGTATACTTTTGATTTCTTTATTAAGTATATTTTTGAGAAAAGAAGAATATAGCTTTGACTAAGCTAATCTACACAAGCATAAACATCTCCTTTGTACCTTTGACATGCAAGACTCTTATAGATGCAAGAAGGGTACTTTGATGGCTAAGGTTTGTTGTTAACTTGACCTGTTAGTCATCTGGGGTGGGTCTCTGAGGTTGTTTACAGGAAGGTGGCCCTCTTAGTAGTGGACAGGATGTAAGGAGGCTCAGGGAAGCTAGAAACAAACATCCTTTCCTGGGAGGGCAGTGCAGGAAGGAAATTCCAGACTCAGGAGTCAACAGTCTGGGAAAGGGTTGCAAGACCCCACCCTAAGGCTATATGAAGGGGAAGGAAATCTCTCTCTCTCTCCCCTGCCTGGTTGCCTGTATGTGTGGCGCTGGTTATGGTTTTTCTCTCTCTGTGTGGACTATGAAAAGGGAGGCCAGCCTCTTTCACCATTATGGAATTTCTATTGGATCTGTGGCTTCTTCAATGAATCCTTTCCTCCTATAAACTGTGTCTGGTGTGGAGGTTCATCCCAGCAGCCCATGACTGACTACAACAGGTTGAGTGTGGATTCCCCAAGTGTGGAGCCTGAAGATCGGATTCATGCATGTGGGTGTGGACTTGCTATGGGTATGTGTGTGATCTACATGTGTAGCTCGTGTCTTCTGGTACCTTTTCCCCTTCCAGTTCCACACATATTCTTCTAAGGAGAAACTCACTTTCCCCAGCAGCACAGACAGAATTGTATTCTGAGGTTGGCCAATGCTTGTAGTCACACCCCTTAGGCTTGAGGCCAGGCAGGGTTTATCCTGATCCTTGGCATAGTGTATTTAAAGGTTGGTCACCTGACGTGTCTGAGTCTCTAGGTTTTTATTTGTAAAATATGGATAATAAACTGTAGCATAGGTGCCTAAATCAGATCCTTTAAAGACATTCTTACACTCTATGAAAACTGAGGTGCTTAGAGCAGGGAGCCAGAAGTGGCTGGTGTGAGGACAAGTGGGGAAGAAAAGGTAGAACCGTTTCTGGGACAACTTGGCATAAGCCTGCTCTGCTGGCTTTGTAAGTACCATCTTAGATCCCTCAGGAAAAGCAGGCAGCCAGAAGCACCTCTGCTTCCAGAGACACTAGACTTGACATTGTATCCACTCCTCTGCTTGCTGACCTCAGGGTACTTTAAGGGACACAATAAGTGTCCCAAGTGTTGCACATATCCTCTGTGACACTTGGTACTATTCAGTGGGCACTGGGTGAGAAGGAGGCACAGTGATTTCATACATGAGCACAAACCAGTGGGAATCAATGAATGGATGCCTGGAATCTTTCTTCATTCTTTCAGCAGTAATTACTGAGGGTATATTGTAGACACCCAGGAACCATGGTAAGGAAACTAAAACCTTGTGCCCTGGGGGGGTCTATATTTTAAAGGGGATCATAAGTCAGTGATGTTCAGACTGACAGGCTGCAGCTCAGTTTCCCCCACAACTTCCCTGCACGCTCTGACAGCCTCTTGCCTTCCACCTCGTGATGCAGCCAGGGCCCCTTACACCACAGATTTCAGGTGCATGCAGTGTTCAAAGATGGGGCAAAGAGGCAAAGGAAGATCAGGAGAGTTGGGTGGTTTGTTTCTGAGGGACCCCTGCCTTCTCCCGGGTCTCGGGTGGGTCAAACTGGCTGTGGAGGAACTTTGCCCAACCTTTGCCTCATAACTGGAGCTCAGGCTCCTGCAGAGCGGGTGTCTATTCATCCAAGTGTCCCTGTTTCCTCACCAGACCTGGGATCATTAGTGGTGGGTCAAGCTGCTGTTGCTGTCCATGTAACATCTTCTAGGATGTTTCTAGAAAGACCTAAAAGTTCTCTTCTTATTTATGTTGGTTTAATAAGAAATCACACTTCCTCAGGATCTGCACAATTGGGATTTTGTCGGGTTGCTGTTTTTCAAACACTACACAGCTAGTTGAAATGAGAAAAACAGAAAGTCTTTGAAGGCAACCGCAAGGTTTTCGCAGCTCCGGAACACAGGGTTTCCTTTCCCTCTGGGCTCACGGTGTGGGTTACCACGCAGAGCAGATGTAGCCACGTTATCCTGTCTCGATGAAGGTCAGAGCTACTGCATGGATGCCGCGTGTCCGCAGAGGCCAGGATGGCCCACTGTGACGAAATGAGCCACGGGACACTGAAGCGTTCCTTCCTCTCTGGCCCATCGAGTGCAATGACTTTGTGCCTGAATGCTGAGCTGCCCCCTCTGAGCTGTCCTTCCTGGGCACAGGCTCAATGCCCTCTAGCTTTCGGGAGTCTTGTTCCAGGCCCTCCCCAGGCACTGGAAGGTTGGCTATGGAAAGTCAGGAAGTGGCTATCTGGGCAGGTGCACTCTTTCCATAAATTTCTCAACGTTTTAAACAAAGCCCATTCTGAACATATCATCGATACCATGTCAAAATGAAACACACTCTATCTTCTGAAAATCACCAGCCTTTTCTGAGTTTCTGCTTTAAATAACCAATAAAAGATGTAGATTTTTAAAATAAATAGTCTTAGCTTCACCTCCAAAAAATATACAAGTACCTTCATAATTTTCCTTCGTGGTGAAGGGGAAGAAGGGCAGCAGAAAGGATATGCCCGTTTCACACACTGTGAAAATAAATATAGGACATAGGAAGTGCCTTCTTTCCAGGCATTTCCTAGTTCAGGGTTGGCAAACTTTTCCTGCAAAGTACCAGATGGTAAATATTTTAGACTTTAAAGAGCTTGTGACACAGCTACTCAACTGTGCTGTTGTCAATCAGGAACCACAGACAATCTGTTAACAAATGGCATGTCTGGCTTCAGTCATACATGATCTATACCATCAGGAAAGCAGCTTAGATGCTTTGCCCTAGGTGGTGGGTAAATAAGAACTAGCTCCTAGACCTGGTGAAAATCTAGACTTACCTGGTCACTTTATAAGCTATTTTCCTTCTTTCAACCTAAGTTTCATTTGAGTAAATTGCAGGCAAGATACTGTAGCCTTCCAGGAAGCACAGGATGTCTAAGAATGGTGCATGAAAGATACAAAAAGCACTTTTTAAAAACTGTCGTACTAAGCTGACAGATAAAGTGAGATGACATGGTAGGAAAACAGGACTCCTGGGATGCAGATGTGAACTCCAGCTGCTGGTGCACTGGAGCTCTCTGGATCCCCAGGGCACCTCATGCTTCCAGGTTTACCAGGCTGTGTGCTTTCAGGATGGATACAAAACCCGGATGGATACACCTGGGGATTTGGATGGAGGATTGCACATAAAGGTGAAACCTGGCAAGGTGACATTGTTAATGAAAAGCAGAACCAAGAAAAAGCATAATAAGGAATAAGCAATAATAAGGAATTAATTAAGGATAAAAAACCAAAGTGGGATCTGGAGATAGATCTTCCATGTCTGCATGTTCTAGGATTCCCCAAGTTGAGGACTTAGTTCAAGGTCATCCTGGGTTGAAAATGACTCCACGCCTTGGAAACCAATTTAAAATATTCTCTGGACAAAATATTTCCCAAGGCAGTATTGAAGACATGAGCCCCACAGTCTGTACTTACAAGGCACACAAAGAACTTACAGCAGAAATAATAAGCAGTGATATCAGACCCACAAAGAGTATAGATATTATGCAGTACATTAAGTATCCTAAAGAAAGTGCTGAAAGAATAACCAAGCACATGAAAAATATAAAGTGCTCTTACAAATTCAAGATCCTAATAAGTGGAAGTTTAAAAGACAGATTAAATGGATTAGACACAACGAGAGAGAGAGAGAGAGAGAGAGAGAGAGAGAGAGAGAGAGAGAGAGAGAGAGAGAGAGAGAGGAAGGAAACCAAAATTCCTGTCTGAAGAATTAGGCATAAAACATTAAATACACAGAGACAAAAAGATGAAAACTATGAACCAAAGTGATCAGCCATCATATGGTAAACAGCAAGAAGTTTTAACAGGTCTAATTGGTGTGCTAGATATAGTAAATATAGAGAAATTAAGAGCAGAAATGTTTAAAAATAATCTGGGAATAGCTTTGAATTGATTAAAATGCAATTTTTGCTTATTAAAAACCTTATTAAAACTTACATAATCCCCCCACCATCCTCCTCAGCCCCCTTCATGAACCTCCTCTTCTTTCCAACTGTTCTCTCTTCTGTTTGCTGCCTTTCTGGTTTTTGCCCTCGTCCACCATCTATGCCTCGTCCACCATCTATGCCAACATGTTGATGGACCCAAGATTACGACAGTCTCTGTGAGGTTCTGAATGCAATGACCATTTTGTATCTGGAAGACTCCTCCCCTTCCTTCGTCTCTTACATTCCTCCCCCACCTTTCCCACAATGGCCCTTGGCCTTGGAGGCTGGGAGAGAGATGTCTCACTTAGTGCTGAGCACTGCCCTGACACACCTAAGCATTTTGATGAGAAAGCGCACATTTCACGTGAGAAGCCCAATCAACTTAGAGAGTAAGAAGCATTCCCCACCCAAGAGCATGGTCCATGGCAGCAGCTGCTGGAATGGCACCTTAGAACCAGCTCTTTTGAAGAATGAAGAAGAGGACACTTGGTTCAAAACAGAACATTCATTACCAACAACCCCTCCCCAAGAGGAACTGACATGTAATCTGTATATCCAAGGAAAATTGTTCCAGAAGCAGGTGAGTTGTAAGACTTTTGTCAGAAAGATTGGTTAATGTGTGAGTGAATTTATTCTTCATTGAGTGTTGGAAATAGTCACAACACTGGCTGATTTGTGGGAGATTAGAGTTCAAACACTCCTGAGCACTGGGGGGTGAGGTATGTTTTAAAGATCAGCTTTACTGAGGCGTACCTGACATCTCGTGTACTGCCCGATGTTTAAAGTGTTCCAACCGAGAAATGTTGGCGTATCTATATACACATGGAACCATCAAGGCAAGGTAAGCGCTAAACACATCCATAGCCCCCCAGAACTTCCTTACTCCCTTCTGAAATCACTTTCTCCCATCCTCTCCCACTCCTCTTCAGTCCCCGGAGACCACTAATCTGCTCTCTTTTACTGTGCAGTCTGTGTTTTCTAGAGTTTTGTATAAGGGAGTCATGCATATGCCTTCCTTCTCAGGAACTGCTGGTTGTTCACTGTTGTCTTAACTCTTGGGAGCAGCTCCTCCATAAATACTGCAGATGGAGTGAATGACTGAATGGTAAATGTGATTGCTTTCTTCAATGAGACCAAAGGTATAAAGACATAAAAGTTTTTAGGTTTCAATTCTAGGCAGTGTCAAAAAGTTTCTTTGCTACTTGGCTTCTGCATGCGTTAGTTCTTTGAGGATACCTCTCACCTCTTTCCTGTCCTCATCTTGTTTAGCTTAACATTGTCCTAGTCAGATGGAGGAGGGAAGTCTCTCAATTCAGGCTGCCTGGTGTGGCTTTGGGCAGATCATGATTCCTGTGACCTTCTCACCATTGAAACTTCCGACTTCAATCCCATTTACTTCATGTCCATCTAGTCCTATACTTCTTTCAGATCTCACCCCAGCGCGTGGAAGGCTTCTGTTGCAGTGTCCTTTCCCATCTATGAGAAAGGGCAGGAACTGCCCAATGCTGGTTGGTAATTTATAATCTCTAACCACATTTTAGTAGCAGCTCAGGAATCTTTGCCTGCACTCCCATGAACTCAGTCAAGGCCACCTGTTGGAGTCCTACTGACTGAGCATGTAAGATCAATATAACCTTAGTCATCCAAATCAGCACTTCCGCAGTGCTTAACATAGACCCCATAAAAGTGCATTCAATCATGAAATAACTTAGGAAGGCTCTGGGTTAAGTAGGTTCTTTCCTTGAAGGACCTGAGCTGCCAATACGCTGGTTGTCAGCTGCTCGGAGGGCACGTGTGTCCCAAACTCATTTGACAGCTGTATCTGCGGAGTGGATTCAGGGCTCATTGGGATTCCCTGAGTTCAGGTTAGAGGATCTTTGTGGGGGAAAAAGATTGAGAATATATGCTTTCAATATTTTTTCAATAATAAATTAGACTCTGTGTGTGTGTGCTGTTCTTGATCTTGACCACAGCTTGGGATGTTTTGTGAAACTATCTCATAGTCATCATTCGCTTCTTCTAGATCAGGGGGCAACTAGCCCACTGCTGAATTTTATAAATAAAGACATGCAGGGTGACAGAAATATCCATTTGTTCATGCTGCGTTCAAACCATGGCTGCGCTGAGTAGCTGCCACAGAACTTAGGTGGCTGACAAGCCCAAAACACTAACTTGTTATTTACAAAAAAAAAAAAAAATTGTGCTAAACTTTAATGTAACCATGCGAGGTAGATCTGAACTGAAACCCCAAGTTATCTGATGTGTCCCAAAGCTCACAAGAATGCAGCACTGCCCTGGAAGAGACTCCAGGAGTGTCTGGGAGCAGCGGAGTCTCTTTCCATTAACAGGTGAATGATGCCAACGTGCGCTCTATAAATGGACACATTGCTCCGGGAGGTGAACCAATTGTCTTGGGCATCAGCAGTGAGATCCATGTTTGCCTGCCATAGTCGTCCTAAGTTCTAGTTCAAGTTCAGGGACAATACTTCTGGGTGGATTTTCAACATTAATCAAAATTCTTCATGCATGCTCCCTTTATGATCGAAAACTATCTTCTAGAAATGTATCTAATGTCATACTCTATTTTTTGAACAAAAGGAAAATATGTGCCCTAAAGAAGAGCATTATTGGACTAGAGAGATGGCTCAGCAGCTAAGGCATTAGCCTACAAAGACTAACAACCCTGGTTCGATTCCCCAGCACTCTTGTAAAGCCAGATGCACAAAATGGTGCGTGCATTTCAAGTTTGTTTGTAGAGTCTGGAGGCCCTGTCTCTCTGCTCTCTATCTCTTTCTGATTGCATATGTTTGTGTGTATGTGTGTGTGTGTGTGTTTGTGTATAAAGAACAACATGATTGCTTAGCATGGTAGCACAAGTTTGTAATTTCAGAATTTGGAGCCTGAGCCAAGAAGATTTTGAGATCGAGGCAAGCCTGGGATACATAGCAAGATCCTCAAAACAACCAAACAAATGACATTCTTTATTATCAGAACATGCTATAAATACTTATGTATCTATCAGGGGAGGTAGACTGAACAAGGACTAGTTAATCTATGTACTAGAATACAGTGTACTTCCAAGAATGGAGTTAGGATAGTAATGTCACTGAAGAAGAGACAGAATTTTACCTCTACCTTACTAAGATTTTTTTTTGGCTTAATCTGAGAAATTGATATAGACCAGATTAAAAGAAGGAAAATATACAAATTTACATAAGATTTATTTGACATGGGTACCCTTATAAGGAAATGAAGACCCAAAGAAATAAAAAAAAAACCCAAATGCTTTTATACTGAGTTGAACAAAGATATTGTAGGAAATTACCAAGCTATGTGAGGAGCCTGAAGAACATAGTTATCATTTAAACAAGATCTGTGTGTGAAGAATTCTCTTGGCTGGATTCCTATTGAAGAATGTTTCCTTCTTTGTGGCACAGGAGGTACTTTCATGTGGATAAGAGTTTTATTTTAAGAAAATCATATTCATATAGTACTCTAGTTTTGCATTTTAATGGTCGATCGGGCAGATATTCTCTCTGATGACTTTTACATACAGTTCCTAGCTTTCTCCCCCCACTGGCCTGGCCATTCCTTTCTGAACCTTCTCAAGTCCAGGGTTCAGCATTGGCCTGACGCTAGAATAGCCAGGATGGTTGATCTTGATTGTTAACTGAGGAGGGTAGACTCACCCATCCCACGGGCTGGCATCCCAGACTGATAAAAAAGAAAAGCAGAGAAAGCAAGCTGGGCAGAAATAGTCATGTCTCTCTGCTTCCTGACTTTGGATGCCCTGTGACCAGCCTCCACACTCTTGTTACACCTTCCCCACCACGACAGACAGTGTTCCTCTGAACTATAAACCAAAGTAAACCTTTTGTTTCTTCCCCGGTTTGCTTTCATGGGCTATTTTGTCATAGCAACAAGAAAGATAACTAACCCAATAGCCTGGCAGAAATGAACTTGCTGTAGTCTCAGATGTCAGTCTTCTGGGCTCAGGGCCATCTCCCTGCATTACTTCCTGTTCAGATTTCCTGGTCTCTGCTGAGTTGTTACTGCAAGCAAAGAGTTTCCTGAAGACTGGCTTTGGTTAATGTCTTACACTTGCTCCTGAATTCCACCAGTCACTGTTGCCTCTGGCATCTTTCCCTCTGGCATATCCAGAGAGGCTGGTCCAGGCATTGCTCTAAAACACTTTGGAGTATTTGTTGACCTATGCTCTTAAGAATATTGTTCTTCTGTAAGAGGCCTTTAGACTGTGGTTTGGGACACGCTGGCAGGTGTTTCCTGGGCCTGTGTCTGTCTCTCTGGGTAGGTGGCCTGCCTCTGTGTATTAAAAATAATCCTGGGCTGGTGAACTTTGATCCAGAGCTGAAACTATTGGATTTGTCAGTTTGTTCTCAATTTTCAGGTCATTTTGTTGCAATGATAGAAATTAGCTTTTTTTTTTAATTCTCTTTATTTGCAAGCAGAAAGAGATAGAGAGAAGAGAGACAGAAAGAATGTGTGCACCAGCCACTGCAAAACGAACTGCAGATGCATGTGCCACTATGCATCCGGCTTTGCGTGGGTATTGGGGAATCTAATCTGGGTTGTTAGGCTTTGCAAGCAAGCACCTTAGCCATTGAAAAATCTCTTCAGCCCCAAATTAGTTTTTTTTTTAAAAAAAAAAACATAAACTAAAATATTTTTTTGAACAGGATCAGCCCACATCACGAGTGGCAGGTCACTGGCCTCCAATCCATCTGTATTATTTGATCATGTTCTCCTGTCTCCATTAAGAAAAATTGATGGATAAAAGCCAGCTCTGGGTCCAGTTCTGTTGCTCACCTCCCAGGAGCAGCACTATGACACTTGGCAACTCAGTGTTGTCCTGTTCCAACTCATGGAATTATTTAATTGTTGTCAGTGTTCTCCATTTTCAGGTCTTCTTGTTTTAAGTGTTTGTTGCCATTGTGCTTTGGGGGAGTTCAACACTCTCCTGCTACATAGTGTGACTGCTCATCTCTGGTTATCAACTTGACAGGATTTAGAGTCACCGTGGAAACAAATCTCTTGGCTTCTCTGTGAGGGATTTTCTGGATTAGGTTCATGGCACTGTGGGGAGAGCCGTAGCACAGCCTTGGAGTCCTGACTGTGAACAGGGACAGAGCTGGCTGAGCACCTGCGAGCTCTCTGCTTCCACACTGTGGGATGACTCACTGCCTCTCATTTCACAGCCAAGCCTTCTCTACTGTGGCGGGCTGTAAACTTGAACAACTGTAAGCGTGAGTAAAGCCCTCCTTCCTTAAATTGCTTCTAGATTTTAGCAGACAGTGACTAATCATGATGACGTCCGCATTTTGCTCTTTCTTTTTCATAATGCACAGGTTGCTAACAGTGGAGACATCCATTTACTTCTGCACACACACACACATACACACACACACACACACACACACACACACTCCTAACATTCATTTAAGGAGATAAGTTTTGGTATTGGAATAATTTAAATAAATGAATATCTTAAATGATTCCCAAACAACTTTACTTGATAAAAGTTGAACATACTTTCAATGATCAGGCTGCATCTCTCTTTCCTCTTTGGTAGCCTGGGCATCTATGGTAAATCAAACATCAGCATTTGATTTCTTTGAGACATTAACTCTCATGGCTGACCCACCGCTAATCCCCATCACTAGTCGTGGGTCAAGGGGTCCTGTGTCACCACTATTTATACCACTCCAGTGTAGGGCTAGAAGCATAGTCTGTGTTTTTTGAAGTTCAAGTTTCTGCATGACCTTGGCTTGTTCTGAAATCTCAAACAAACGATTCAATATACATATATAGAAACACATACACATCCATCCATCCATATATATATGCAAACGTACATGCATGTAGGTATGTATACCTATGTTATTGCTACTGTTACTGCCTTTTTTTTGTGGAGACAGGCTCACACTCTGTAGCCAAAGCTGGTTTGGAACACACTGTCTAGCCCAGACTGACCTTGAATTTGTGGTTAGCCTTTTTCCTCGGCCTCTCAAGTGCTGAGATTATAAACTAATCAAATTATTTATCTTTGCTTGGATTTGATTTCTTCTAGAAATTTGAGTTTACTAATACTTTCCTTCAAGAATTATTTTGCAACTCAATTACAGTAACCTGTATGAATGCACTTCGCAGTGTCTGGATGGGCAGTTAAGGTAATTGCTTCATAAATTCTCCATTCTCCCCCTTCCACTTAATACATTTATACATAATAGCCCAATAGTGACAAGAATCTTACCTACCATCTCCCTCAGAGACCCCAAGAGAAAGCCAGCGGACTGTAGATGAACAGAGCCAAGATGCTCACAGAGACCCACATGAAAGTCCCAATTTCTTTGCCATATTTGTCTTGGTAGTAATATCTCTAGTTTATTTCAGTCAACCTTAGATTCTTCTACTTCCTCATTATCTGAGTTGGGGATTTGCTAAAGTCATGGCTACACTTGCAGAAGAGCAATGATCTCATTTGAACTTAAGTTACTTTTGTGGTTTGCTTATGAGGAGGAAATTATAGACTCAAATGATAATGCATCTTGAAGGAAGTTTTTAATATCTGGGGAAAAACTGTGACAGAAGGTGCCATTTAAAACTTATGAATAATGTACAAGCAAAAGAAAACTCAGAGTTACAAGTGGTGAGGATTGCAGTGAAAATGGAAGATGCCAGCCAGCCCAGGACTTTCCTTCAAGAAAATAATACTCTGGCTAAATTTAGAATACCTTCTTCGTGGAGGACTCCTGAAGTGGGCTTGGTTTTAGATTTCAGAAGGCTTCTGTTTTGTCATCAAAATGAACATCTGGGGACATTTTTAATTGCTGTTTTGCACTGCACTCTGAGAACCTTTCAGCACTTGACATTTACCAGGCAGCTGTAAAAGCTGCCTCATGGATGTCCACACACCTGGGATGGGAGGCAGGCAGTGCTCGACAGCAGCCTGTGTCTGATGGGAGGGACTGGAACTCAAGAACCCATGATGAGATAAAAGTAACTCCCTCAACTGTTAAAATGGCTTTGTTGAGATACAATCGATATATATGAAATGTGATTATATATATATACATATATATATACATATACACACATACCAAGTTGTTTAAGATAGTATATATTCTTTTTCATGTTCTAAACAATATCACACATGTATCACATTTTCTTGATCTATTCATCAGATAATGGACATTGCTTCCACTTTGGGGCCATTGTGAGTCATGTTCCTGAAAACAGTCATTCATGATTGTGTGTGTGTGTGTGTGTGTGTGTGTGTGTGTGTGTGTTTATTTTACTTTGTAGTGAAATTTATGGGCCATATAATAATCATGTCTGTATCTTTTGACTTACTACCAGATTGTTTTTTTCTTTGTTTGTTTATTTTGTTTTTCGGGGTAGGGTCTCGCTCTAGCCCAGGCTGACCTGGAATTCACTATGTAGTCTCAGGGTGGCCTTGAACTCACGGCGATCCTCCTACCTCTGCCTCCCGAGTGCTGGGATTAAAGGCGTGCGCCACCACGCCCAGTTTACCAGATTGTTTTTGATATGGCTGTACCATTATACATTGTCATCTGTAATATCCAAAGGTTCCAATTTTTCCATGTTCTCATCAACTCTTGTTATTGTCTGTGTTTATTATTATAGCTATTATCTAGTATGAAGTAGTAGTGCCTGATGAGGGTTTGGATATGCATTTTCTACTGAATAATGTTATTAAACATTGTATGTTTATTGGCCAATAGTATGTCATTTGGGGGATTTATATCTACTTAAATTACCATCTTAAAATTGATTAATAATCTTTTTATTAATGAATTACATAAGTCCTTTATGTATTTGAGTACCGTTCCTTTATCAGAGGTATGATGAACAACCATCTCCTCCCATTAGGTGAGTTATCTTTGATTTTTAATGATGTTTTTTGAAACACAAAATTCTTAATTTTGATGAGGGGGGAAGTCCAGTTTATTTTTTCTTTGATTGCCTTTACTTTGGGCATCATATCTAATCACCACAGGCTCCTCCAATGCCATGAAGTCTTTACTTACATACTTTCTAAATGCACTATAGTATTAGGTCCTGGTTTTAGGCATGTGATCAGTTTTGAGTTAATTTTTGTTTTGGTATGAGAGAGAAAAGACTCCAACTTCATTCTTTCACACATGGATTTTCAGTTGTCTCAGCACTATTTGTTAAAAGCATTGTTCTTTTTGATTTGTCTTGACACCAGTTTTGAAAAAATATCAACATATCATTCATGTGAAAACTGACTTCTGGACTCTCAATTCCATTCCACCAATCTATGTGTCTGATGCCAGAGGATGACTGTAACTAGATAGCCAGCTTTCAGATTGGAAGTGTGAATCTTCCACAATTATTCTTCTGTTTCAAGATTATTTTGGCTACTCTGCCTCTTTTCTGTTCCATGTGAACTTTAGGAACATCTTACTAATTTCTGAAAAATATGGCAGCTTGGATTCTGACAGAGACTGCATTGAACCTGCAGATCAGCTTGGAAGCATGGCAGTCTGAGGCAGTGGTGTCTTTCGATCCATGGAAATGACATACTTTTTTCTGTTTATTTTAAATTATATTTAAATTATTGCAACGATATTTCTTAGTTTTCAGTGTACAAGTTTTAGGCTATTTTGTTAACTTTATTCTTTTCTAATGTAATTTGATTTATTGATATCTTTAATTCTAGATTGAAATCTTAGTGTCTTACATGTTTTAACTAATTTTAAGTTAGCATAAAAAGTACAAGATTTCATTTAGACATTTCCTATATTTAGATGCCAGTATACTTCTTCTTAACTGTCTTCACTCCCCACTGCCCCCTCTGTCATATGATGGCTCTACGTTTAGTTTTTGAGGCACTTCCGTGCTGATCTCCGTATGGTTTACGTTCGACCCAAATGGCACGTGTTCCCTTCCCCTTGCAGCTGCTGTTGTTTGTTGTTTCCATTCTGAATGGGGTGAGCCAGAATCACAAAGTAGTTTTGATGTATATTTCTGTGCTTACTCAAGATGTTTAACATGTTTAAAACATTTATTGGCCATTTATGATTCTTCTTGTGAGAATTGCCAATTCCATTTTTAAGCACATTTATTGATGGGAAGATTTTTTTTCTGGTGGTTAATTTTCAGAGTTCCTTATATATTCCAGGTATTAATTCTTTCTTAGTTGGCAAAGATTTTTATCCCATTGTTTAGACTAAATCTTGTTCTAGGGATTTTGTTTGCTGTGTCTTTTAATTCATACAATCCTATTTGTCAATTATTGCAGACATTTTCCATATTCTTAGAATCTTTTACAGAAAGCTTTTGCCCATGCCTATGTCTTGAAGTATTTTAACTTTGTTTTCCTCAAACAAAAATTTCAGGTTTTATATTAAAGTATTTGATCCATTTTAAAATGATTTTTGTGCAGGGTCAGTGATATGTATCTAGTTTCATTCTTCTGCATGTGGGTATCTAGTTTTCCCAGAACCATATGTTGAAGAGGCCATCTTTTCTCCATTGTGTATTTTTGGTACCCTGAGCAAAAATGAGATGTCTGTACGTGTGTGGGCTTGTTTCTGGTCCTTTATTGTATTATGTATTTAGACCTTTATTGGTCTACATATCTGTTATTGTGCTGATACAAGATAATTTTTATTACTATGTCTCTGAAGTCTAATTTGACATCAGGAATTATGATACTTACTTTTTTTTCTGTTTATGATTGCTTTGTCTATTCAGGGATTTTTCCTTTATATAGCTGACCCGTTCATTTACCTTAATAACTTTTTATCTAAGTTTTTGGAATTTTTTTTACTTCCTTGATTTACATGTTTGAATTCTTTATGTAGTCACTGATTCCTTTAAGAATAGGAACCTAAAATACTTTTTATGACATTTCAGATGTCTCATTATCTTGAGGTTCCACTGTAGAAGAATTAGGAGCTTGTGTAGTTTTTATAGTGCTTTGCATCCTCGTATTTTTTGTGGTTTTGAGGTTGTATTTTTTGTATTTGTTGTAATAGATATGTTCTCCAAATTATATTTTTTCTTTTTCCCCTTTCTTGTAGTTTGTTTTTTAATGAGTCTTCCTAGTGAGGTTTTCTTCAGTTCATATTGCCCAACTGTTATTTAGGAGGAAAGCTGACGAGAAACAGAAATGATGCTTTGATGACAATCCTGGACTGTGGACTGTCTCCAGCCATGCTCACCTCTGTTCCGTGACTGGGACACCAGAGACTCTACCACCATGCTCGTGCTTTCTTCCCCATCAAAAGACACAAGCTTATATGTGTCCTTTTTGTTTAAAAACATCATTTAAAATCTATAAGCTACATCTTCAGGATCACTTCTCACATGAAAAGTCAGTAATGGAATCATTTGGTGACAATTATTTCATAAAGATTTTAATTGAAGTCTTTTACTTGAAGTATTTTTGCTTTCAACAGAATTTTAAATGAACAATTAGCACATTTTAAAGTTTGTAATTAAAATCATGATCTTCTGAAGACTTAAAAAATTATGTTGAAAGTTTAATAATAAGCTAGTTATAAAAAACATGTTTTTATTGACATATTGTCATGGTATATAGTGATAGGTTTTGTAATGACAACTTGATCTAAGTGCATCATGTGTTTTGGCCAGTTCTCTTCTAGTACTTTCCCATTCCTCTCTTCTTGTATGTATCCAATCGAGGATCTACAAATGAGAGAAAAGATGGGATAGTTGTCTTTTTTATTATCATACATAAATTTCGGTTTTATTATGACATTTTTCAAACAAAATTCGTTTTTGTCATTTCCTTCCTCTTCTCCAATCTATCTTATTTTGGTTATTATACCGGTCTAAATCTGACATACATACACATGTATATCAAACACATATATGCACATAACATTTTCTCTATCCATCAGTAGACACCTAGGCTGATTCGATAACTTGGTTACTGTGAATAGTTCTACATCTATAAATATGGATCTAGATGTGCAAATATCTGTGATATGTTGACTTAGAGCCCTTTGAATATAGAGGCCAAGTATGGTGTAGCTGTGTCTTAGAACAGTCCTGTGTCTGTGAGAAAACTTCATGCAAATTCCCATAGTGACTGTACCAGCTTACATTCCACTAGCAGCGTATAAATGGTCCCTTTCCAGGCATCTTGACCAACATTTAGTGTTTGATTTTCTTGACTGTAGCCATTCTGATATGGTTGAAATAAAATATCAATGTAGTTTTAATTGAAGTTTAAGATTTAAACATTTAAAAATATTTATTGGTTATTTAAAATTTTTATATATTTGCAAGGAGAGAGAGAGAGAGAGAGAGAGAGAGAGAGAGAGAGAGAGAGAGAGAGAGAGAGAGAGAGAGAGAGAGAGTCCTCCAGGGCCTCCAGCTACTGTAAACCAACTCCAGATGCATGCACCACTTGGTGCATCCTTTATGGGTACTGGGTTGTTAGACTTTGCAGGCAGGCACCTTAACCACTGAGCAGTTTCTCCAACTCTTTATTGGCTATTTTTTTTACTTTATCTTTTGACAACTGTCTTTTCATTTCAGTATCTCATGTATTTATTGGGTGTGGTTTTTTTGGGGGGGAAGGGATTTAGTTTTTTGAGTTCTTTATATATTCTAATATTTATTCTCTTTTTGATTGTATTGCCATGAAAGATTTCTCTTCCATTCTGTAGGCTGTCTCTTCATTTTAGTGACTGTTTGCTTTGTTGTGTGTGCAGTAGCTTTTCAATACCACACAATCCCATTTGCCAATTCTTGGTATTATTTCCTGAGCTATAGGAACCCTTCTCATGAAATCCTTTCCACCATGCTGGTAGCTCCAGGTTTGACATTAAGTCCTTTAATCCGTTTTGAATTGATTTTAGTACAGGGTGAGGCATACGGATCTAGTTTCATTCTGCATGTGGACGTCTAGTTTTCCCAGCTCCATTTGCTGAGTAGGTTGTCTTTTCTCCAGCATATGTCTTTGGCATCACTTTCACCCCCTCTTCCGCATAGTTCCCTGAGTCGTGGTGGATGAGTATTAAGGCTAGTTTAAGATCGTGAGTTTAGGGGTCTTTATGTCGAAGATCGTTGGTATCTGTCTCTCTGGCTTATCCAGTGTAGATTGAATGTCTGTGGCTGTGGGTCCCTCATTCCTCCCGTCCTGCTCTGCGGGATTCCATATGGATCCTCCACGTTATGACTATGGTGGCTCCTCCCTTTCCAGAATCTCAGGTATCAGCCTACGGTTGGTTGGTAGGGTTAGATGGGCCCCAGCTCTCTCGCTGCATCCTGAAAAATACAAGCACAATCTCCTTCGGAGAGTGTGATCAGTGTAGGTTAACAAATATACACATTTCTGGATTACCTAGATTCTATTTTTAGTAGCCTCCCCATCAATTGCTCCCACAGTGCATCTTGTCTCAGGAGCCCAAGAGTACGGGATCTGGTAATTATCGCCCTGAATCC
>PVHP010036694.1:0-17762 GCA_004024765.1 Zapus hudsonius
CCTGGGGGGGAGGCGCCTTTAGCCTCTGCGGAGGGAAAGCGGTGAGAGAAAGCTGGTCGCTGCTCCTCTGTCTCAGGGCCGTTCCACAGAGCTGGGGCCAACGCAGGGGGGTCCGGCGAGACACAGACACGAGCAGATGTGTATAGAGTATCCACGTGGTTCTTTATTCAATTGGGAGGGCTTACATTTATAGGAAAAAGGGGGCCAAGGGGATGGGGAATAGGGAAGAGAAAAGGGGATTGGTTGGTCAGGGTGGTGAGTTAGCAGTCTTCACTGGGATAGGTGAATATGGACAACCTGAGAATACCTAATTTGGGGGGCCTGAGTGGCGGGAAATACGTGATTCTAGCCACAGTCCGATGGGTACAAGGAAGTTTGTCTGATACCCATTGCCAGTCATGCTGAGATGGAAATGCTGGTTCCAGTGGCTTGCCCATGGGGGGGTTAGGAGTCAGGGTTGATGGAGCTGGGAAACGCCTACCGAATTATCGGGGTTTCACCCACTCAGACTTCCTTAACCCTTTGTTCTCTGTGCCCTCAGTAGCAGTGCCAACAAGCAGTGTCCAACACCTCCCCCAATTGTTTTTTTTTCCCCAATTGTTTTAAATATGGATCAGTGGCATACATTTTGGCGATCCAACGTGGGGCAACCAATCCCCCCCAAAACGCAGAGCCACCAATCCCCTCAAAACGCAGAGCAACCGACCTCTCTAGAAGGCGAGTCTACCAACCTCCAGAACTACAGGCGACCAACGCCCAGCAAACAAAAGGACACGTGAGTCACACTGACCCAAGCCTTCTCTTCTCTTTCGTTTCTTTCTATCAATACATCGGCCCCAGGAAAAATCTGGGGTCTGGCCCCCACGTCCTGAGGGGGGTAACTCTTTTTTACTATACAGCCCTGGACGTCTCCAGGGTCCAGCCTCCGCGAGGCAAATCTTTTCCTTTGTTTCTTTCAAACCGGCCCGATGAGGCCCCCAGCCTCCGCACGAGGCAAATCTATTCTTTCTCCCTCTGCTTCAGAGACTAAACTAACTCCTCTTCTACAGGAGTTCGTCGACTTTCTTTCTCAAACAGCCTCTCCTTCAGAGGTTCACATAGCTCCTTCTTTCAATAGGAGCCCATCGATTTTCTTCCTCATAACCTCTGCTTCAGAGGTTAAAATAGCCGTTCCTCCTACAGGGGCCTATCGATTTTCCTGTTCTCTCTTTCCTCTCTCAAGCTAAACTAATGCTACTACAAACTCTAAACCTTCCTTTCGGGTCTCTTAACTCACATCCTTAAGCATAAAATAATAATTAAGCCTACATTGACTACTATATTATAATTTCTGCTTGTTTACAAAAACCCCTAGAGAATTCTCTACTTATAAATCTATCAAAGACCAGGTTGCCCAATGGTTTTGCTCATTCTCAGAAAATTGGCCTAACTCGGGCTGGAGAGATGGCTCAGCGGTGAAGGCACTTGCCTCCTGTGCTTAAGGCCCTGGGTTCAATTCCCCAGGACCCATATGACCAGACCCACAAGGTGGTGGTCCTAGTGCTCTCTCTCTCTCTCTCTCTCTCTCTCTGCTTGAACATGAATAAAATAAAAAAATTTAAAAAAAAAAAGAAAATTGGCCTAACTCTAAAATTTTGATAAGATTCCAACTACAAATTTCTACTCAAACTTAAGTACTAAATCATTCTCTCTCCTAATGGTTAAAACTAATTCTTCAACACCCTCTTAACCCTTTGTCCTCCGTGCCCTCCTTAAGCAATACCAACACAGAGGTAGGAGGATTGCATGAGTTCCAGGCCTCTCTGAGACTACATAGTGAATTCCAGGTCAGCCTGGGCTAGAGTGAGACCCTACCTCAAAAAGCTAAATAAATAAATAAATAAATAATCAATCAATCCAGAAACGGGCTGAGAGATGGCTCAGTAGTTAAAGACGCCTGCTCACTAAGCCACCAATACAAGTCAGGCACAAAAAGTGGTGCAAGTAGAGAATGTTCTCACCACGGGTGATGGCTGACACCCTGACCGGAGATGGGCCACCCCTAACTCATCATCTAGGGCCCAAAGGAAACCAGAGAGGAAGTGGTGAGATGAGCAAGAGAGCTGCTTCCACAGCAAGTCAGACAATCTGCACAAGGCTAATGGAGACAGACACCGAGGATACAGTCCAAAGCAGAAACCCAGAGACTTTTAAGTGCTCAACAGTAAAGCAGACTTAAAACTCACCCACCATGGCTCAGGGAATTTTGTGGAAAAGGGGGTGGAAAGATTGTAGGAACCACGGCAGGGGAATATCCAGAGGCATTGCCTCCCTCAAAAAAACAAAAACAAAAACTAACAAACAAAAACACTTGGTGACTGTACAGTTCATAGTCCTGCATCCCATGCAGCGTTCCAGCAATCCCACTGAGGAGGGCCCTCAGTGGATTGGGGGCAGGGAGGAGGGAAATGGGGGTACCAACACAAGACTTGCTCATAAAGAGTTTCTACTGATTAACAATAAAAAAATAAAAAATAAAGTGGCCTAAGTGTCTGGTATTCGTTTGCAGTGGCAAGAGGCCCTGGCACGCCCATATACATACACAAAACACACATATAATAACAAAATAAAATAGGGTTGGAGACATGGTTCAATGGATAAAGGCACTTGCTCAAAAAACCCGAGGGCCTGGGTTTGATTCCCCAGTACCCATGCAACAGCTGATGCACAAAGTACTACATACATGTGTCTTAAATAAAAAGTGAAATAATTCAGAAAGAGCTGGAAGGCTAGTGTAGGATTCTTCCTCTCAAAGAATAAAGATAAACTACGTGGTAAATTACTCTGCATAGCCTGTTAATAAAAGTAGATTTTTAAAAGCTAAAAATGGGGCCTGAGGGTGATGTGACACTTGACTTGTGCTTAGGCCAATCTGCAGCACCTGCCTCCCACAAAAAGAGAGAGAGAGAGAGAGAGAGAGAGAGAGAGAGAGAGAGAGAGAAGGAAAGAAAAGAAAAAACAGGAGAAAATCTGTCTTAACTTTGAGTTGTTCTTTGGTTTGTATATTTATCACAGGAAAAAAATATACATGAAGCCTACCATGTATTGAATTGATTCTTAGACTATCTTACATATGTGTCACCTATGGCTATATAGATGAGGAGCCTGATTATAATAGCTATGCCCAGAACTATGGGAACTGGTATAGCAGTTTTATACTATGTGAGGAAGGAGATAGCCCCTGAATCCAAGACCTGCTCTGCAGAGCTTAGGGGCAGGAGGATTACTCTAGGCCTCATGGCTCCTCTGGAGCGCCATGCAAAATGCTGTGTAAATATTTTAGTTTTTCTGAGGAGAAGATGATGGCTTATATTAGATCCTCCACAGGGTGGCCCAAACAGACGAAGAATGCTGGCCCTCAAAGAAGAGTGGTGTCTTTGTGAAGGCCTGTGGGGAGAGAGCAGCCCGGTGTCCCACCGTGGGCTGTGGCTCAGGCAAGGGGCGCCGGTGTCACTGAACACTGTGTGAGGTCTCACACAGCTGACAGTTCTTGTGTCCTGTTCTTTTGGGACATGTGCCTGGGCGCTGGCTTCAGAGGTGGGTCATGCTTTGTGGATCGCTCGGCTCTGGAAATGTTAACAGGGAGCCCCCCATATTTATAAGGTGACATATGAACCCCAGGGTTGTCAAGACATCAGTAAAGAGAATTAAAGCATTCAGTTTTCTACAACAGAAGGATCAAGGGTTGGGCTGAGCCTTTTAAGGGTTCCTATCTATTGGGCCCTAGCCTAACTGAGCAACCTTAAGCTAAATTTTAGAATATGGAATAAAGCCGGGCATAGTGGCACACGCCTTTAATCCCAGCACTCACCAGGCAGAAGTAGTAGCTGATAAGCCTTGATCCTGCTTGTTGAATTCTGTGTAGCTGATAAGCCTTGTTCCTTCTTGCTGAGTTTGTTTTACTGGCAACTACCCCGCCTCCTGAAAATGAATAAACTACCCTGCTGATTGGCTGTAGAATAATGCACCCTAAGGAGGCATACTTTGCTCTGCTGTACTCTGCTGATTGGCTTCCACCAAAAAGTTTGAATCTTATTGCTTGAGAGAAATGGGCTGAACAATGCAGCCTCGGGTTATAAAAGGGCTTTGGGTGCTCAAATAAAATGAGATTTGCCTGACAACTTTCCTGGTCGCGTGTGTCTGTCCAACCGTTGGCCTCACCTCTCCCCAATGGAGCCCTTTCTCCTGCTGGCCGCAAGACTTGGGCTACCTGCAGGGGGCCAGGGGTCTGTGACCCCTCCAACACCCATCTGCCCCTCAGTAACAAGTGGCAGTCCTGGCCTTCCTCATGAGTGTAGAGAGTTGTAATTGGAAAATGTCCCCTAAGGAAAACACTCACCTATGGGAAGGAAACCGCTTTCTCAACTCAGAAATAATTAAATCTTCGACAAGGTGATCTGTTTCTGTCACAAGGTCAGCAGCGGATGTTTTGGTTGAGACATGCTTTTCCTCAGTCAGGGCTTTTCTGATGATCTGTAAAGCACAGGAGGCAATGGAACTGCAGATCTCCTCTTCCCCACTCCTCGGAGGCTGGCCAACCTCATCACTGACCCACTATGGCACACCTAGCTCCCTGGGGTGGTGGGAGCCTTAACCACCCAGCCCTTGCTCTTTTACTTGACTCCCTGTTTGAAGCTATTTTGTTCAACCCGTGAAACAAGCTTCTTTTTGGGGAAAAAAAAAAACTCCTCCCCCCAAAAATCCAGTCTGCTGCTTGCATAACTCGTAGCCCTCCATCCCATGGAGCATTCCAGCAATCCCACTAGGGAGGATCGATCCTCAGTGGAATAGGGGCAGAGAGGAGGGAAATGGGGTACCAACACAAGAGCTGTACAGAGTTTCTACTTATTAATAATAAATGAATAAATTAAAAAGAAAGGAACATAGCTTTGGAAAAAGCATAAACTTTATTGACAGAGAACTGCCTAAAATAAAATAGAACAGATTTGCCTCCCATAGGTCCATAAATTAAAATTTGAAAGATCTCTGTATAAAAATTTTAATAAGTCATTTTATGAATCACACAAAACAGGGTGTGCTCCTGAAACCATCGCTGCTGAGAAACCTGGGAAAGCTGAGCTGTACCAC
Organism: Zapus hudsonius; assembly: GCA_004024765.1. Taxonomy (NCBI): domain Eukaryota; kingdom Metazoa; phylum Chordata; class Mammalia; order Rodentia; family Dipodidae; genus Zapus; species Zapus hudsonius. Next base: position 5,128 of record PVHP010036694.1, read on the forward strand.
GGGAACTGAGACCAGCTTGTATTACTGCAGGCCAGGGTGACATGAGCCACCCACAGGCACACATCAGAGGGCTGGGGGATTCCTTGGGCCCACCAGGCTGAGAGCAGGCGTAAGCTCTGCAGTCAGGCAAGCTGAAAGCACTATGGCTAAACACAGGGGTGAGGCATGGGCTAGCCCCAGAGCCACCTGTTGGCCTGATACAATCCCAGAAGCCTCTGGGAGACCCAATTAAGAAGTCACAGAGCACAGTCAGTGAGTGACTAGATTCATCAGGACAAGCACTACCTTGAAGAATAAAAAGCTATCTCCACTTCTACTTGTCTGTCTACAACTTATGTCTCCTTTAACATGACAGTGCAGTCAGGACAGCTAAACTTGAAACATTCCTTCAGAACCATCCACCTCCCTAAGTCCTGTATTTCTCTCAAAAGTACCATCACATGCCTGGCTACCCAGACCTGACACCCTTTGCCCACAGTGAAACTTATCCCATAAGCACCTGACAAGCACCATCTGCTGTGTAGTGTGTGTGTGTGTGTGTGTGTGTACACGCAGGCACCTCCATTTTGAACCGGTGCCACCCAGGACCTTCTTGAGCGGACAGAGGCTTCGTGTATCTCACACTTGCTGTTGTCCCCTCTTAGGAAGCAGATATGAAAACAATCAAGTGCCCAATGTTGTGGTTCTGTTACTGGACAAAGCACCCAGCCAAAAGCAGCTGAGGGAAGGAAAGTTTTTTATTCAGGCTTACAGTCTGGAGGGGAAGCTTCATGATGGCAGGAGACATGGCATGGGCACAGGCTGGACATCGCCTCCTTGCCAACAGCAGGAGACCGAGTATACTAACACTGGCAAGCTAGGGACGAAGAAACCTCAAGGTCAACCCCCGCAACACCTCGCTAGCAAGGCTCCACATCCCAAAGTACCATCTGATGGGGACCAAATACACAAGACACATGAGTTTATGGGGACATCTGATCAAAACCACCACACTCAACCACACACCCATGTGGCGTTCATCTAGAAGCTGGTCTGAGGATTCAAGGCAAAGATCAGCTACTGAGTGGCGTTCTGCTATTCTCAGAAGAAATCCCCAATGCCAGGCCCATGCCAATCTGTCACCTCACCCAGGCACTGACCCCTAGCCACTCTCCTGACTTGCCTGTTGATCCTAATAAAGCATATATGTGCCCAGGGCCTCTACACGACCTACTCCTCTATCCTTTCCCCTCTCCGAGGTTGTCCTTCAGGCTTTGTGGTTAGCCATGTTACTGTCCCTGGAACATGAGCTCCAGGACATCAGAGGCTCTGGGACATCTTCCCTCTAGCTGCCTGCCTCCTCCTCCAGAGTGAGATGTGCCTGGAGTACATCAATTTACAAATGAATGAAGGAGACACCCTGGATTGCCTCAGTGGTTTCTCCATGTTTCTTCCCATAGGACCACTGATGAAAATGTGAATAATGACCTCCTCTCTGGTCTTGGCTCTCTTGGCTGTGTGGACAAAGGTTCCAACGTGCCTGGGGCTTACTGTCCCTTGGTATCATCAACTGTCTTGCCTCTGCAGTCAGGCCCAGTCTGCTTTAGGCAGGCGTTCTACTTCCCCCACCACAGCCAGATATACCTCCATAAAACCCACCTGCTCAGCACAAAGCACTGGTGATACCCACTACCCCAGGACAGTCAAACCCCTGGGACTTGGTCTCAGATATCCAGCTCCCATTCTTCCTTTTAGGAACAGAGCCCCAGAGTTCTGGGAAGGCCTAGAGCTGCCTTTACGTCTACCCTGCTCTGCCTCTCATGTGCCTGGGCTAGGGGGGTGTGAATGGAGAGATTCCTGCACTTCTGAGCCCTGTCCTTTTCATGTGTCCCTTCCCTCTTGCCATAGGCTGTGATCTGTGGTATTGACAAGCCAAGGTGCTCATGCAGGGAGAGGCCCCTCAGACCATGGCTGAAGGAATCTGGGTCCCTGAGGGACTTTACAAGCAGAGTCCCCTAACAGTACTTCACCCTGCCTCTGCTGTGGGTGTCCGTGAAGGAAAGAAGTCAGCCCATGTCCACGCCTCTCCCTCTTCCGTGACATCACTTGCATCGCTCACCATGGAGTCTGTCAGTGGTCAGTGCCAGCCTTTCTTAGGACCACTGTCATTTACTTTTTATTTTTTGGTTTTTCGAGGTAGGGTCTCGCTCTAGTCCAGGCTGACCTGGAATTCACTATGTAGTCTCAAGGTGGCCTCGAACTCATGGTGATCTTCCTACCTCTGCCTTCCTTGTGCTGGGATTAAAGGCCTGAACCACCATGCTCGGCTTATTAAAATATATATATTTTTTCATTTGTGTGTGTGAGATGCGCCCTCTTGCTCACAAGTCAAGGCCTCTTTCTGCTATAAACAAGTACCAGACACATGTGCTACTTTTCGTGTTTGGCTTTACATGGGTGCTTGGGAATTGAACCTGGGCCAACAGGCTTTAACCACTGAGCAATCTCCCCAGCCCTGGCTCTCTTTTCTGACTCAGCTAAAAAGTCTCATACTATGAGGGCATCCTACAGGGAATGGCCTTCACTCTACGATTACAGAAAACTGTGGGCTTGCACAACACTTATGGCCTGCTCTGGGCCTCTGTCACCGTGTCCACCTCCCACAGGTGGACGTGATCCTGTGTAGAAGCTGCCACGCCTGAGGGTCAGGAGCAGACGAAGAGCTCATAGCCAGGAGGCTTTGGTACGTGCTCTGGGAAGCCATATCTAACCTCAGGGGTAGTTACAAGCTCAGTTCTCCAGGTTCAAACCACAGCAGGCTCCAACTCAATGTGGAGCTTAGGGGCCTGTGGGCAGTTTGGGCTGGCCGCCATGACCTGGGAGTATCCACCTGAGCCAGGGCCTCAAAGAGTCTACAAAGGCAGGGAACAGTATGGATTTGGAGGAGGGATGTGTGTCCTGGCTTTGTTATAATGTATTACTGTGGTTTCTCTGAGGGCTGCGGGGTGTCACAGGAAAAGCCACGGGGAAGGAATGTGCCTGTACCTCCTCGCAGTGGGACAGGTACCCCTTTCCCATCTCATGCGCCCTCCAGGCCTGTGCCTTTTTTAAAAAAAAATCATTATTTTTATTATTTAAGTTTTAAAATATATATATATATTTTCAATTTTTCGAGGTAGGGTCTTGCTCTAGCCCAGGCTGACCTGGAATTCACTATGTAGTCTCAGGCTGGCCTCGAACTCATGGCAATCCTCCTACCTCTGCCTCTCAGTGCTGGGATTAAAGGTGCGCGCCACCATGCCTGGCCCTAAAAATATTTTTATTTATTTGAGAGAGACAAAGAGGCAGAGTATCTACCACTGCTCACAAACTCTAGATGGACTCGCCACTTTGTGCACCTGGCTTTCCGTGGGTGCTGGGGAATCGGACCTAAGCCATCAGGCTTTGCAAGCAAGTGACTTTAACTGCTGAGCCATCTCTCCAGCCCAGCTTTTCTTTTTTGAGATATTCCCAGGTTGGCAGAGCTAGTGATCCGACCTCAAATTCCAGACTGCTGGGATTATAGGCATGTAGCAAGGCCTGACCTTTTGTATCTCTTACCCAGCCTGGGTTGCACTTGGCCTTGAGACCACTGGGGACCATTCCCATGCCAGGCTCAATCTCTCTCAGGTGTCCTCCCACAAGCCTCACACCTCTGTCTTTGAATGCTTGCAGTGGCATCCCTAGCCACCTCCTGAATACCTGTCTTTCCAACCCGGCTCAAGACATCTGGGGTCCTGGCCAAGACCCCTTTTTTACTGGGTCAGTGGCTGGCAGCCATATTTGAATACTGCCAGGCCACTGATTTATCCTTCCCCTGGACCATGCACTTAGAACAGCAATCATCTCTCACCCTCAGAGTTCCAGGACTCACCCATCCCCAGGCAAGCGGGCTGGCCTCAGCAACATGTACCGGAACCAGAGATTGCCCAGTGTTCTCCTCACACAGGGTAGCCATACAAACTCACTTCCCTCAGCCACCAATGAGTTACTAGCAGTTGGCTCACCTAGCAATTCTTGCTCTTATCAATTTCCTATCATTGACAGGAAATACAGGGGTTAAGTACCCTTAACAAGCAAACACCTCTGAGATCAAATGCTACTTGAGAACTGAAAGCCATGGCGTTCTCATCTGCAACAATAGAGACATCAGGTTGTCTGGGATTAAAGAGAAGTTGTATGTAAAGATCATGTACACAAGCTGGTTGACACATGCTCCCACACTTCTATCAATCTGTTTTCTTAAAAACAAAACAAACAAACAAAACAAATTGATCTGACTTTTTTTTTCTTTCTCGAGGTAGGGTCTCGCTCTAGTCCAGGCTGACCTGGAATTCACTCTGTAGTCTCAGGGTGGCCTTGAACTCACAGCGATCCTCCTACCTCTGCCTCCCAAGTGCTGGGATTAAAGGCATGTGCCATGGCCCACGCCACCTGGCGATCTGCCCATTTTTAATGTTAATGACTTATGACCAAACCCAACCCCCCAACATACCCTTATGCCCATTCTGTGCAAAGTATCAAATAGGAATTTAAAATATGAGAAAAGTTAAGAAAAGTTTAATTCCTAAATCGTCTCACAATGAGTGGAAAGCCAATAACAGAGGGCTTTCAATCAAGTGCTATAACTTTTTATAGCTCAGCCTTTTATCCATGGTCACAGCCAGAAAGAGATTGGGAATGGTGAGGGGGTTGGGGGACTAGGTACCTGCTGAAGCCCTTCCCCGTGACTTTTCCCTTCAGTCTTAGGCAGTTTAATCATTCTACCAGCAGCAAGCTAGTATGTGTTATTTTAAAATGTTATTTTAGCTACCCACTAAGCATGCACATCTCCTGGCCTAGGTCTCTCCCTTCAAACAGCACTTGGTTAATGTTTAATATGTAAACCACAGGCCCAAGTCACTGAAGACTGAATCTCAGACTGAATCAAAGACCCCATCTGCTCCAGCATCAGACATCCTAAGCCAAGTGCCATCCTAGCCCAGAGCATAGCCACCAACTTCTGGTGCCCAGTGGCTTGACCTTCCAGCCCCTTATCACACCTCAGCCAAGGGCTTTATAGCTCCCGGATGCTGTAGTCCATTTCCCCCTTTAAAAAATTTTTTTAAAACTTGTTTTCAGAGAGAGGGAGAGAGAGGATATGAATGAATATGGCAGAATGGGTGCACAAGGCCTCTTGCTGCTGCAGATGAACTCTAGACGCATGTGCTACTTTGTATATCTGGCTTTAGGTGGGTACTGGAGAAATGAACCTGGGTTGGCAGGCTTCACACACACACACACACACACACACACATACACACAAGAACCTTTCTCAGCCCTATACCCTTCACATTCCCTTCTGTCTTGACTCCTCTCTCTTCCTCTCCACCCTACTAAGCCCACAATGTACTCTTTTTTTAAAAAACAGAGAGAGAAAATGGGCGTTCCAGGGCCTTTTGCTACTGCAAACACACTCCAGGTATATGCCCTACTACTTTGTGCATCCGGCTTTATGTGAGTGCTGAGGAATAGAACTCTCTGTTAAGGAATAAAGGCTAAGGTACAATGACAGGTGCAAGTCCCTCTTCAAAAAAGGCACCCATTTCCATCTTTCTCAGACAGCTGTTATTGACAAATGTGTATATTGAGGAGAGAATCAGATTTCTGGCCAATCTGAGCTGGACAGCAGGAGTCTCTCTGTCAGGAGAAAACAAAATAAAATAAAAATAAAAAATTTAAATTAACAAAAAGTGAAAAAAAAACAATTTAAAGAATTAAGGACAAGGAAAATGAAACAAGAAAAAGAAATAATACTAAGGTGAAAGCCATGCTTGGTGGCACATGCCTATGAGCCCAGCACTCTAGGTGTGGAGATCAAGACCAACTGAGCTACATAGCAAGACCCCGTCTTAAAACAAGCGAACAACAAAAAACCCATAGGGCTGGGAAGATGGCTCAGCCGCTAGATTAAAGGCATTTGCTTGCAAAGTCTGCCAGCCAGCCTGGGCTCCATTCCCCAGTATCCATGGAAAGCCAGATGCACAAACATCTGTTTGCAGTAATAAGAGCCCTTGGTGCACCCATACTCTCTCTCTCTCTCTGCTCATAAGTATTTCCTTTAAAAACAAAAACAATGAAAAGAAATACACCAGCTTTCTTATAAAGTTATATAAGTAAACAACGGCAGCAGCTCCGGTGGGTCAGGACGGCAGGCCCTAGAACTTGAGGGAACCACCACTTCCTCTCCCAAGGGTAACGGCTACTTCACAGGGATTCTGTTCTTCCTAGTTTCCAATGATGGCCGCTGCCAGGAATGACAGCATGTGCTATAATGCTAACACTTCTGGGTAGAGCCGGGAGGATCAGGAGTTCAAAGTCATCCTTGGCTACATGGTGAGTCTGAGGTCAAACAGACAGGGCTGGGGCGATGGCTCAGTAGTTAAAGGTGCTTGCTTACAAAACCTGCAGGCCAGGTTCTATTCCCCAGGCACCATGGAGTGAATCTGAGTGACTTCATTTGTAGCGGCCCTGGTGTGTCCCTACGTTCATTCCTTCCCTGCATTCCTTGTTTCCTTCCTCTCTCTCTCTCTCTTAAATAATAATTAGAACAAACAAGTAATGAAATGATGGCTGGAGAGTGGCTCAGTGGCAGAGGACTTGCTTAGCATGTGGGCAATCCTGGGAACCCATCCCCATCCTGAAAGGGTGGGTGGCACAGATTACAAATTGACAAGAGATTTTTTTCATACAGGCTGGGACAAGTGACTCAGGACTGAAGGCTGAGCCACAGGGAGCCTGTGGAAATGGTGACATAATCACCTGCCTCCTCACTTTCTCAGTGGCAGGTGGCTCAAGCCAGGCAGGAAGAAAGGAGTCACAGAGAGATGACCTCACATGTTGGCATTTGGGGGTCTCCCGAGGAGGTGGGTGGCATGCCGATGGGTTCCCACTACAGCCCTAGAGACCTTCTCCATGACCAGGCCTCCACATTCACACCTCTCTCCTCTCCTGGAATTCTGATCCAGTCTCTCTGCTTAGCAATCCACAAGCTTCTGGGACCCAGAACAGCTCCAAGCCGCTCCTCCTGCCATGTCGCCAGCTCAGGGAACGGCAAATTCATTCAACCAGTTTTTCAGGCCCAAATCCTTGATGTGATCCTGGTACCTCTTTCTCTCATATCCTACATCCCACCCAACCTCTGCCAACTCAGCCTTCAAATCTTCACCACTTCTTCACACAGCCAAGTCAAATACACCCTAACTTCTTGCCTAACAGAGTCCTGGCTCTGATCTCTGTGTAGTGTTGTAGGTTATAGGCAGTAGCCAGATGAGGCCCACCCAGGACCCCACCCCAAATCCTCATCACATTCCCAGAAAAGACTGAAGTACCTGAGTTGCTCAACAAATAGTGCTGGGTGAATACATTTCTCATCAACGTGTGTGTGTGTGTGTGTGTGTGTGTGTGTGTGTGTGTGTGTGTGTGTGTATGCACACATGTAGAAAGAAACAAGGTTTAAAGTGTATGGAAGCAACCTGTGAAAAATTCTTCCCCTTATTACAACTAATTATAAATACAGAAAAATTTGAAAGAAAATTGACAAAGTTACATGGTACTACCTGTAGCAATTTTTCTAAACTATCAGGAATGACTTTTAATCAGCTTTGTGATATGAAGGCCAAATTTACTTTTCTGTTTCTTCCATAGACATATCCTAATGATCATGATGGCACCCACTTGCAATCCTAGTACTTGGAAGCTGACCAAAAGGAGCATGAGGTTAGCTTGGGCTACACAGCAAGACCCTGTCAAGCAAGGAAGGGAGGAAGGGAAGGAGGAAGAGAGGGAAAAAATGAAGGAAGGAAGGAATGAAGGAAGGAAGCAAGGGAGGAGGAAGGGAGGTTGGAGGTATAGTTCAATGATACAGCATGTACCCAGCATGCTAGAGGCCCTGGGTTGGATCCACTGCACTACACCTACCCCCTACCCTGCAAAATCACTGTCATTCAAAGATAGACAATATGAATCAAAAGGATGAAAAATGTATTATCGAAGACTGAAAGGCAGTGAAAGAACTGCTATTTATATGTATTGTGACTTTCGCAGTATTTGTTAGCATCTCAGGGCATACAGTTGTGACTGTCCTTATTCTAAAGAAATGTTTGTAGCTGATTTTGAACCAGCAATTTACATAATATATATTTTAATATTTTATTTATTCATTTTATTTATTCATTTTTCAAGCAGAGAGAGATTGAGAGAGAGATTGAGATTGAGAGAGAGAGAGAGTGAGAGAGAGAGAGAGAGAGCACACCAGGGCCACCACCTTGTGGGTCTGGCTTATGTGGGTACTGGGGAATTGAACCAGGGCCTTAGGCACTGGAAGCAAGTGCTTTAATTGCTGAGCCATCTCTCCAGCCCTATTATTATTATTCTTATTTTTTTGATGCAGCGTTTCACTCTAGCCCAGGCTGACCTGGAATTCATTATGTAGTCTCAGGCTGGCCTCGAACTCACAGCAATCCTACCCCAGCCTCCCTAGAGATTAAAGGGGTGAGTCACCATGTCCAGCTGTATTTTCTTAGAGGCTCTCTACATCGTTTAAGCTTCAGGCCCAAGGGAACTTGGGTCCACCCTTGCAGGTGACTAAGGCTACAAGGTCTCAGTCTACCCCTCTCCCAGTCCCAAGCACTACCACTAGTAGGCAGAGTGTTCTTAGGGTCAGGGCCTCAGAGACCAGGACTTACACCCCACCAGTCCTTTCTCAGGTTGGCCAGGAGGGACTTCTTGGATTAGAATAAAGATTAAGGCACAGGTCACACTCCTGAATGCTGGGCTCGTAGACATGTACCACCAAGACAGCTTTCAACTCACTTCTTTTTATTGTTCCATTTCCTTTACCTTCTCTCTGCTCTCTTCACGCGGCACATGAAAGATGACAGATGTGTGTCGATGGATACTGTTTTCTGTACTTGCAGAGTTGGGTAGCTGGGCCTCCAGTCAGGAAACAGGCTCCTGTAGTATATGGGGGCCAAGGCTAGGAGAGCAGGAATGACCAGCAGGCTGAGGGACAGGTGTATGGAGTGCAAAGGAGAGGAGAGGGAGGGGGTAGGGAGGCATCTCAGAATGCAGCAAGGGACTATGGAAGTAGACGGCATAGGGTCTGGAGCCAGTCTGAGTGTCCAGGAACATTGGACATGGATCTCTTGGAAGGACTTCCCTCCCTACCTTTAGCATAGAGCACCCAGACTCTCAGCCTCAGGAGGACCCGAGGGTTGTATGGCAAATATCCTCCAGCATGAGAGGTATAAATATTGCCAGTTTTACCAGAAGCAGCTGAGTCAACTCATGAGAGAAGGTGTGGGGAGGGTCCTCAGATCCCCACCTAAGATTCAGGTGTCACCTGTGCCAGCGGTATACAAGAACATGGCCTCAGGAGGTGGGGAAGATGGAGTATACAGAGAAAGAAAAGATCAAGGAGTTGAGCTCCATCCAGGTGTTTCTCTGGAGGCTCCAGGCTCTGCAGGTGAGCCCTCACTCTGAAACTGAGGGAGGAGCACCCTTGGTGTCATTTCTTCCGAGGACGCTGCCGGCCTCCTTGCCTTTTAGCAAGGTCCCACACCTTGGGGGTAATCCTGGGATAGGGAGCCCCACTTAAGTGCTGCTTTGGGGTCTCATATTCCCAGACAGGGACAAAGAGCTTCTAAAGTGTCATTCAGGGTTGTGTGAGACTACCCGGTGGTGCAGCTGCTCTGGGGTCCCCAATCTCTGTGGGTGAGCCCTCATCCTGAGGCTGAGGGGGGCACATCCCAGGACTAATTCTGACACAGGGAGCTCCGTTGATGTGGTTTCTTTGGAGGCCCCACACTCCTGAAAGCAACCCCTCACCCTGCTCTGTAAGTAACCCCAATAAACTCACTGGTTCCCCAAACTGGTTTTGGTGTGTTTATCCTTTGGTTTGTCATTTGTGCCCTATCTGGAGGAGAAGACATGTGTTTACATCCCCTCAGGAAAAGTCTTCCCCCTGACACTGAGGATCCTACAAAAACCCCAGAAAGCATTGGTTCAGGTGCGAGGATGGGCATTTGGGGCCTTGAGGAAAGGAGGACTCCCAGAAAGATCACTGCTCACCGTCTTCTCTCCTCCTCTGGGCTGCCCCTAGTCAGCACCTGACTGATTACTGCAGATCACCACCTCACATACGTCCCCCCTTTACACAGGTTATGATAACCCTGTTCTGCTTCTGTCTCTTTCAGCCATGCCTCACCCAAACTCCAGGCAGGCAGCCACATCATTCCCAAGAGGGAGCCCAGAGTCCAGAGCTTCCTGATCAGACTCCAAATGGCACAATCTTTGTTGTTGTTGTTGTAGTTGGCAAGTTGCGAAAATATAAATAAGTTGCGAAAATATAAATAATCTCTTAAATTAAAGTTTGTAGGGCCTTAAAGAACTGTGCCAATGATACTGCAAGCTTTCCATGAACATTTGTTGAATAATAAAAAAATTTTGGGCCCGAGAGATGGCTTAGCAGTTAAGTGGACTTCCTGTGCAAGCATTAGGGATTGAGGGGGCCCTGAGACTATCAGAGTTCAAATCTCCAGATCCCAAGAAAAAAGCTGGGTGTGGCCACTAGCCTGCAACCCTAGTCCTGCAGTGGGGCCCCAAAAGCTCAGGAATCATTAAGAGGCTCAACACAAGACCTGACAGAAGAGTCATGGGGAAGGCCATCATCCTAAGTCCACTCCAGCCACAAGAGGGGGCAACCCCCAAAGCACACGGAGCATTTGGGGTGCCGCAAGGGCACCTGCAAGTACATACTACACACACACAAGCCAAAAAAAAAAAAAAAAAAAAAGAAAGAAAATTAAGCCTCGATTTCTTCAAAAGATCTACATTTGAAAACCACAGAAACCCGTAATTCACTCATCAGCCTTTATCTAGCAGGGTCTGCATCCTAAATTGGTTTCTCAAAGCCACAAGAAAGGTTTTAGGGACTCTTGAAAGTCCCGCACTCTCATGATGCACTGTCTGGAAAAGAATGGAGGATATGGAGAAGGAGGGCGGTAGTTCCTGCTGATACTGTTTGTCCCGAGCTACAAGCTCCATCAGCTGTTCCAGAAGGATGGGCCCGCTTTTCACAACGCAATGCGAAGGCTAGTCTTAGAGAATTTCTTCTTAATGTCTGGCTGGGAATGGAAGCCAGGGTTTTGAACACGCCACACCCCAGCACTATAGCAACACTTTCTGTTGTTGCTATTTTCCAGGTAGGGGGACCTGGAACTCACTCTGTAGTCCCAGGCTGGCCTCGAACTCACAGTGATCCTCCTACCGAGCGCAGGGATCAAAGGTAAAGGCGTGCACCACCACCACACCCTGTGCTGTAACAATACTTTTTAAATTCATGTATATTATTTTTCAGACAGACGTAAGGAAAATACTGTTTGGTTATAAGCCAATCTGCCCACACCACTCCTCTCGCTCCCCCAAATCGCCAGAGTACAACCACATACCTTAAGAAGCAAAATGGAACAAGCCCTAACTCAACCGAGGCCTGCTCGTTGACACCCTGGAGGAACCCCTACAATGTGCCACACCTCGCTGAAGGGACAAACACCAAGAAGGAAAAGAGAAAGGAGCTGCACTCCAGTTTCAAATCTAGCCTGGTTGGCTTCAGCTCTGTGGCTACATTTCCATCCTTCCCGCTGTGCCAATCATCACCTTTCCTTAGGCTGGGAGCCAGGCACCGTGGGACTCAGGATGCCCGCAGAAGGACCATCCAGCACCCACCCAGATCTGCACGTGCCTCGAGTTTAAAGACGAAGCACCCACGACCCAGCTGCTGGGTCATTTCAAGGTCCTTTACAGCCGACAGCTGAGGTGTCCTAGCCTTGGAGGGATTTTTATGCTCAGATCGATTCTCTCAAGCGCCCAAGTCAAGTCACCAGCAGTTACACATCCAACTAACCAAGACTGAGGGGCTGCGCCCTCCACGCCCGCGGAAGGAAGGTGCACCCCAGAAACTCGCCATGCCCGCCCCGCAGCACGCGCGCGCACCCCAGGCACCCACACGCAGCCCGTGGGAGTCGGTTCCACGGCGGCGGGCACTGGGCGAGCTCCGAGTGGGCGTGATGCGGTCACCGTGCCAGCCCGGTCCCGCCCCCACCGCCCTGCGCCGGGCGGCCGCCGCGCACACCTGTCCCGCCCGCAGCGCCAGCTGCACGGCCGCCTCGAAGCATTCCTCCCACGGGTCCTCGCCGCCGGCCTTCATCGTGGCCTCGCCGGGCCCCGCCACCTCCAGCTCTGCCCCGCGTGCTGGGGCCGGGGATCCCGGTTCCCACCGCTTCCCGCCGCCCGGAGAGCTGGCTCTAGCACGCCTCCGTCTGGTTCCCGCCAAGCCGCACCTCCTCCGCCACGCGCGCCCGCGGCCGCCACCAGGAAGGGAGGGAGGGAGCGCGAGGCGGCTGCGACCCGAGTAGCGGCGCCTCGAGTCCCGCCCCTCCCCGCCCCGCGCCCAGCTCGCCCCGCCCCCGCCCCAGGCCACGCCCCTCCCAGCCGCGAGCCAAGCCCTACCCCGCTCCCGGCCCCGCCCCGTTCCCGTCCTGCACGCCAATCACCGCGGCTTCTCCCTTCCTACCCTC
>PVHP010036695.1:0-17573 GCA_004024765.1 Zapus hudsonius
GCAGGTGCGGCTCTGTCTGTGGGCAGAACCTCCTCTTTCACAAGGACAAGGGCACCATCCCACACACTGGTGGCACCTCCCACTTTTAAGCGAGAGCTGATGTGGAAGCTCGCTTTCCTTTCTTTCAGAAACCAAGCATCCCGGGAAGGGAAGAGCCAGCTCAGGGCTTCAGGGTGGAGAACCCACTCCCTCTGCCAACAAGCCCCTGGCACCTCATGTCGTAGTAAGTACACCCCCATGGTCCTCTCTCCTCCCTGGATTGTTCTCCACCTCTTTGCCTCAATTAAAGCCTGGCTATGCTCTGCAGATCTCACTTCAGCAGCCCTCTCCAGAGCTTCCTTAACCCTCTGCAGAGAATGGGCCTTGTTCTCCTGCAACCAGCAAGGGAGTGGAGACAGCCCCTCTTTCTCGCTGAGGCTACTTACTTTCACGACATATCCTGGTAAAGACAAACAAGACAAAACTTGTCACATCCACCTCCCAATCCTGCTCTCCTGAAAAGCTTGGGAGTCTTCCTCCACCTTTCAGCTCTGCCATCTTTCCAGGCACGTCTTTTGCCCACAGTTAGTGACCACGTACATGAGTGTACACTCTGAATTCTTTGATTTTCTCACTTCAAGCCTACCGCTCTACTCTGACCACCTTTGCTGGACCCTAGACTATGCCATGACCTTGAACCTCCAAAATATCAAACTAGTTATCCATTCTGTGTCCTTCAACTTGATCAAGAACTTGATCTCTGGAACTAGACTTTCTCTGTCATCGCTTGCTTTCTGACCAGAGCACCCCTTCCTCAACCCTTTCCTTGCCAACATCCTAAACCTTTTCCCCATGTGCCTTGGTGGAGTCCAGCAAGACTCCTCCCCACATTCACCTGGTCCTCGGCTCCCTGTGTTTCTGTAACTGGGTTGTCAGGGGGGAAAGTCACATAGCCACAGAAATAGATGTCATTCCCAAGGAGGCAAGACTTCTGGGCCTCTGCTTTGTTCCCTGAAATTCTCTAGCTATCCCAGATTTTCCCCACTCTCCTAAAAGTTCTAGCTCAAAATTTCCCTCACAGGCATCATCAGATAAAATCTCCTCACCCGAAAGCCAGTACACATCCACATGTTTATCTTCCTCTCATCATTTTCCCACTCTGTCCCATCACAATGAAAGAGGAGTCCCTCCTCTGTCAGCTAGACCCCTCCACTTGCACATCGGCACATGCGTCCCCTCTGGCTTTGCAGAATCCACGTAATATCACGCTTCTCTGCATTTTGTGCCTTCCTCCTCAGCGCTGAAATATGTTCACCTCTGATAACGTAAAATGAAACTCTTTTCTAAGACCACGTTTACCCTCTTTCTTCATCTTGAAATTTCACCCCTGAGTCATTTTCACCCTCTGCCTCTAGTTCCTAACTGCAAATTGTCTCTGAACTTTTGGACTTAACCAACGTCACAAGTGATATCTATGTCATGAAACCCAGTTCAGTCCTTTTCCTGTAAAAGTTTTTATTGATCGCCCCTGCTTCATAGTTGACTCTACCTACAACCCTAAAAATGGACCATAAGATTCTAGCTCTGAAGTCGCATACACTAAGTTACTTGTCTCCCATTTCTACATGGCCAGCTCCTCCATGGCCTGTATTTTAATACACTGACTATGTTAACTGGAGTTTCTAAAATTCCACTAAATCTTTAGAAATGTGGCAGAAAAGAAGAATTTGGGTCATGCAACTGTGAAATCTAAATAAGGTGTAATTAACATGTCCATCAACTTTCACAGAAGTGATGCTAGTTTGCAAACTATTCATTAATTCTGCACAATAACAGCAAGTGGACACAATGTTGACTGAAGATGAGCAGCTCAGGGCAGTGCTGACCCAGAGGGCTGCCAGCAGCAAGCAGGAATGAGCTGCGTCTGCTTTCTGCCAAACTCAGGAAGTGGCTCAGGTAAGAGTGTTTGTCACAGTAAGAGGGTCTGAGAGGGCCTGAGACAGCCCAAGTTTGATTTCCTTAGACCCACATAAATAGCTGGGTGTGTTCATGCATGTCTATAACTCCAGGCCTATGAGGAACAGAGACCAGAGAATCACTGGGCTTCATGAAAATGCAGCTTATCATTCAGAAGGAGACTCCATCCAATACACTGTTGAACAATAGAAGAAAGATGCCCAACGTTCTCCTCTGGCCTCTATAACGTTACACACACACTACACATACAAAAAAAGCCTGCTTTCTGCTTAGACAGACATGACTATTAAGAGTTTAGGGCTTGAATTATCAGAGTGGTGATATAATTACTGGATCTCAGTCCTCGTAAACACTTATTAGTCACAAAGTATTCTTCAAATTAAGAAAAACATTTTATGAATTGTTTGAGAACTTGGGGGAAAATGACCCATTTTCACATTGAAATAAAATGCCAAGTTGTTTACAACTGAAAATTAGAAGAGAGCTGAATTCAAATTCCAGATCCTAACTATTTGGTGTGACCTACTAATCATTTCTGGACTTTGACTGCAAAGGAAGCAAGAATACCTCTTCTGAATGTTGTTTGTATAGTAAATAAGGTACAACATGCATTCTGTTATGCAAAAACAGCTATGCTTTCTATTCTTCCCAAGTAGCATTAGACAGTGTCATTAAAACTCAAGTGGGGGACTGAAGAGATGGGAGGGAAGGAGGGAGGGAGGGAGGGAGGGATTAAGCAAGAATCCTTCTATTTATTACCTCTAACCCACCTGTTCCTGACTCCCTGCCACCCTGTCTCAGCCCCTTTCTTATCTAGCTCCTTCACCTCTTCCGTTTGTTCTTGGATTGTTGAAGTCCCTCAGGGCTCCATCCCAGGCCATCCCCTTTCTTGCTCTCACACTTGATTTCAGCCACTTTTACAAGTTTACATGCAGGTGACATCTGTTCACAGCTGTCTAAAATAGGACCTGCAGATCTGCTAAGAGCTAAACACCTAGATCTCAGCCCTACCCAACTCAAGCTGCAAAGCCGTATTCTGACAGCTCTCTGAACACCTACAGCTGACTGCCCCATAGGTCCCTCAAATTCAATATATCCTAAACTTATTTATTTAACTTCTCTCAGAAGGAATTTTAATTTTTTTATTGTGGTTCTTTTTCAATATTTTCCTCAATATTCTCCCAACCTGCTTTTATTGGGTGTCTAAACTCTGTTGAGCTTAACCTAAAATGTCTTGCAAATCTAGCCACCTCTGTTTTTCTCCCAAAGTTCATCACTTCTCAGTTGGACAATGGCAACAACTTTTTTTTTTATTGTCCATAATGAGTTACAACATTTAGTGGGCAAACAATACGTTGTTATCCCCAATTCCCCGCTGCCCTCCCCTCCCCACTCGGCTCCTCCATGGGTCGTCTGGATCAGTCCTTGTGACAGGGGACCATGGATAGCCTAGTATTCAGCCAGGTTCTCCTGGCCATGCCTCTGGATAATCTCCCCCACCACGGCTCTCACAATCTTTCCGCAATGGCAACAACTTTGCCTTACTTCTATTTGCTCTCCATAAAGCTCATTCTTCACACTTGTGCTATAGTTTTCTTTGCCACCACAATTACACAATTAAATTTAATTCCCCAGGCCATGGGGGTACATTTGTATTATTAGAATATGGCTTTAAACTCCCTGAGTTTCTAGAATTTCCTTCCTGCAGTGTCCGCCCAGGAAAGGATGCTTATTTCTAGCTTTCCCTGAGCCTCCTTATATCCTGCCCCCTACTAAAACTACTAGTAGGGGGCAGTAAACAACCTCAGAGACCCACCCAAGATTACTAAAAAGATCAAGTTAACAATAAAACTTAATCAACACAGTAACATATTTGCTAAAATTCTATCATTGGTTAGAACCAACAATTCTAGAAAGCTCTAGAAAATTCTAAGGTGGGTATAGTGACTCACACCTTTAATTCCAAAACTCAGAAGGTTGAGGCAGGAGTATCAAGACCCTGATTCAAAAGTCCCAGTACTTGAGAGGCAGAGGTAGGAGAATTGCCTGAGTTTGAGGCCAGCCTGAGACCACATAGTGAATTCCAGGTCAGCCTGGCCTAGAGAGAGACCCTACCTCAAAAAAAAATTTTTTTTTAATGAGAGAAGAAAGGAAAGAAAGAGAAGAAATAAAGTTAAAAATAAAAGAAAAAAATGAAAATCATTGGATCCTGTTTACAACCTGGCTCATTTGCAGAAATTATTATGCTACATCTGTGCTATTGCAGGCCACTACCCTTTATGATTTGGTGTTTTTAAATGTTTTCACAATTGGACTCTGTAGCAGATACTCTTCCAATTCAAAAATGAATTGTTCTTGGGCTGGGGTGATGGCTCAGCAGTTAAAAGCTCTTGCTTGCAAAGTCTGCCAGACTGTGTTCGATTCCCCAGTACCCATTAAAGCCAGATACACAAAGTGGCACATGTGTCTGGAGTTTAAGTGGTAGGAGCACCCATTCTCTCTGTGTGTATATCTCTCTATCTCTCTCTGTCTCTCTCTTTCTCTCCCATCTCTCTCATAAATGAATAAAAATATTTTAAATAGTAAGGCTGTTTTCACAGTTGCATTGGGAACCTCACAGGAAAAGAATCATCACTAAATAAATCCCTGTTATTCAACTTACAGTCTTTTTCTTTCAAGTATAGGAAAGTCTCACCATTGCTTTCACAATAGCTCCATTGATTTGTGGAAACACAACAGGTGTGTGCCTAGAAACTAATGTTAGCTCATTCCCAATGCAATCTTCTGTCCTAAAGATATCAAAAGTATGAAAACAACAAATTTAGATGGTTATGGTTATGGTTATTGTCTTAGTTCAGTCTGCTATAATGGGACACCATAGACCAAGTGGCTTATTGACAACAGAAATTTATTTCTCACAATGCTTAAGGTTGGGAAATCCAAGATTAAGATATCAACAGAATCGGGTCAGTTCTGGTGAAGACCTGCTTTCTGATTCAATGACTGTCTTCTCATTGCATCCTCATGTCACAAGGGATGAAAAGGATAAGACAGCTCCCTGGAGTCTCCCTTGTAAGGCTATGAATCCCATTCCTGAGGGTTCCACCTTCATGACCAAAACACCCAAAAAGTCTCTGGCTCCTATTACCATCATTGTCTACAGCAGTTATATTCCTGGAATTCTTCCTCATTGACTATTTAAGTCCTGTGAATTCAACTCATCCTTAGTGATCCTTCTACAAATGGTACACAATGCCATAGGAAGAGTAGAAACCATTTCTTCTTGCTCACACATGGAGGTAAATGTAATTCCTTTGTGAAAAATATTCTCTGCAGATCTTCTGGTTCTATTCTTATAATCTCTGACATGTGATTTAGTTTAATAAATTTATTGTCTAATAAGCAGTACAGAAACACCTCCTATATAACTATGAGAGAGCACAGAACATGATGATCAGGGGGCCTGAATGGGCTGTTCAGGCTTCTCCAGAAGGAATCAGTAAGGCACTGTCCTGAATCCTGCCAGCAATAGCCGCTCTGATCAACTCCTCCATTAACTCAGCTCATTGTCTCCACACTCCATTTCATGCTTCTCTTCTCAGTCTATCCTAGGCTTCATCCAATAAAACCAGAGGGACATTTTATTTCTGTTACTTTTGCTCTCACATTATTAGGAATGTGTGCAGTGGACTATTCCAGGCTTAAATTATGCATGCAAGAAGATAAACTGCATTTTGAGTTCGAGGTCTAATGCTACCTTAGTGATCAACATCAGCCAGTAGCATGATTTTCGTTTATTAGTGACTATAAAGCTGCCTTATCCAAGCTGTCTTGTTCATAAGAAGTCCTGTGAGAATTGCTGAGGTTGAAAGAATCCCATAGCAACTATTGGGGCAGGTGACCATTTGGAAGTAAGGATCCGTTCTCACAAGTGTTAGAGAGAAGTACTCGATCACTGAGGCCATTTTCGTGGTCTTCCTCTGTATTTTACTCATTCCCTCTCTCCTCCACAAGACTGTACTTATACAGGAGTGTGGTCTGAAGTCAGTAAGCAAGGCAAACGTTGGATAGAGCTGACAAATTTCTTTCCACTGATGCTGGAAGTAACTGTTGCTTCTTGATCAAGAACCTTTCTTCTATTTATGGGCTATGTTTTCTTTAAGTAAGTACATAAATGCCTTTAAACTCCAAAACATACATTACAGTAAGATACTAGGAAATTGTCATATTTACCTTCCATTGCTGGTAGAAAACACCTGACGAAAAGCAGCTGATGAGAAGAAAGGATTTATTTTGGCTTCCAGTCTTGAGGGGAAAGAAACTTCATGGTGACATGAGTAGAAGTTGGACATCACTTTGTATTTTTATATATCTTTATTATCCTTAATTAGATACATTGTATGAGCAAATCTTATGATGGTACCCCCATTTCCCTCTTCCCTGTCCCCAACCTACTGGGGGCCCTCCTCAGTGGGCATAACTGGATCAGTCTATGGGGTAGGGGTCATGAATAGCTCAGGAGGCAGCCAGGATCCTCCCATTTGTGTGTTGTTGCTGAGGGGGGCAATGTCTCTGGATATTCTCCCCCACCATGGCTCTTACAGTCTTTCCACCCCCTCCTCTGCTTAGTTCCCTGAGACAAGCTGATTTTTAAGTCAGCTTTATTGTTGAGATCTTAATTATCTCTGCACTTCTGCTTCGGGTTATGTGGGCTCTCGTTGGTGTTTGTCTCCTGGACCTATTCTGGGTTATTGACTCTCTGTGGTGATAGGTCTCTTGTTTATCATGCCACTGTCTCGAAGATTTATTTGGGGCCTACATAATAGGCCCAGGGTAGTTCATCTCTTTCCAGGGGACATCACTTTCTTGCCACAGCAGAGGAAAACAGTATCAGGAGAGTGAGCTGATCTCTGACAAGGAGAAGCTGGCTATAACACTCCAAAGTCTGACCCCAGGACCACACCTCCTCCAGCAAGGCTCCACCTCTCCAATTGCCACCAGTAGGGAATCAAGCATTCAAGCACATGAGTTTGTGGGGGACATCTGATCTAACCACCACAGAAACGATAGTGGAATTGAAAGGACTGAGTAGAGTGGAATCCACGTTCCTGTCATATGCTCACTGACACCTTTATCATCCATAAGCAACAACCAATAGCCAATCTGGAGAACGCATGAAGAGAATTTAACTCAGTTTTGCAGGCAAAGATCATAGGATACGTGTTATGTGAATTCAACTCAACAAACTTTAAATTGACAGACATGCCAATAGACCACCATTGACTGGGCTGGATTTCTGGGACTATCCATGTTCAATCAACTTTCAGCTATCTGAATGGAAACCACCCTGAAAGAAGCTAAACTAAAACAGCATCGCAGGTTCCAGTTTCCCTCCCACCACCCAGCCAGCTAGAAGTCAGACAGTTTGACTTCTAGTTTCAGACATCAACCACTACACCCAAAACATTCTACTATATCTGTATCACCCTTATATGGAAAATTAAAACAGCAGTAATGTAATCATCTATTTGGAAACTGTTTTTCTTTTCATTGTTAATCTTCAACATTAATTATTACCAACTTGGGCTCAGAGGGTTGTGATTGACATAGATGTTATTCTAGAGAATTCCTCCTTAGACATCTCAATAGAGGGTCAATGTGTTTTACCAGATTCTTGTCAATATTTAATTGATTGAGTTATGACCTCTACTACTTTTTCCCCTCTCTATAAGGAAGTCATAAATTAACATTATGTATTATAGAATTTGCCAACTAATCAGATTTGTCTCTGGGGTTCTGGATTTTTCTGATCCTGCTAAATTAGTATTCAAAATTGTCTTGCACAGCAAGGAGAAAGCCAGCAATGGCACATTGGGGGATTATGTAAAACAGATAAATCATCTTGATTCTCTGGGGCTCTACACTCTAGCCTAGATATGGATAACCAGGTACTTCTGAAATCAACTCTGAGTGGAAATTCACACTGAAACTTTAAATAATTTGAGTCTTCATTGCCTGACATTCTATGAACCACACAAAATAACTCCTGCAAATTCCAAAATCTCAAAATCAAGATGTTTCCAGAGTTGCCCTCTTTTGCTCCCCAGAAAAGATTTCTGAATCTCACCCCTCTCCCTATAGGCAGTAGAGTCTCCAGTTCATGTAGGTCCTTCCTCCTCTGAAGGTTTTCCCCAATATTACCTGGCCATTCTCATGCCCCCTTCATTTGTTTCAGGACCACCTTTTCCAACCTGATTATGAATCAACAGTGAGCAGCATTGTGTCCTATTTTCCTGCTGAAACCCATGGAGCCTGAAGTACTCGTCTAAATTATCATTTGATTGATGGCAGGACACCAAGACCACTTAGGAAGCAACCCTTTCAAACCATGTTAAACAGAAACCTTGGACATCCTAGTAAAATAGAATTTGCATCTGCTAATTCCTAAAGGATAGATTTTTAGTCATTGTGACTTTGGACAAGTTATACATGATCTTGTCAAGCTCCAAAAGCAAGGTCTGATGTGGTGGTACATGCCTTTAATCCCAGCACTCATGAGACAGACGTAGGCATTGACAACCAGGCTGAGGCTATAGAGCAAGATCCTATCTCAAAAAAATAATCAACAACACAAAAAACCCAAGATCCATTTTCCTGTTATACACAATGAGTATGCATATATTATGTACCTTTCTATTTCCCAGTTCACATAAGGACATCACATAAGATAGAGCAAACAAAGGCAATTAATAACTATAACATGCTATTCAGATGTATTATTGCATTAAGTCATTTGTCTTTCTTTGCATTGTTGCCATAAATAAATGGACAGGACACCTTGAGCTTTCTGAGAGATCTTCCACACATTTTAGCCTTTATCATTATTTTGAGGGATTCATATACTATTATTTTCATAACCTGCTCCCTTTTCCTTCATGCTTCCTTCCAGTGTAACTGAAATTGTTTTTCTGGGCTAATTTTTCTCCAATAACCAAGCGATCACAACTGTGTGCTCTGGTCTTGGGGTGAGCGTGATGTCATTGGCTCCGGTTTCCTTGGCTTCAGGGAAACTTTCTGATTGCTCACAAAACAAACACTAATGTACAAAGAAAATTTCAAAATGCTGAGAATGGAGCCTGTGGGCAGCATTTCTATTGACAGAGCTAATTCTGACATAATTAAAAAGAGTTTAATTAATCATGGAGTTAAGTATAGAGAAAAGGTTCCTGACAGCTCTACATTCTTGGGGTGAGATTATTAGACCCTACGAGAAATTGATTCTCTTTTAGCATCACATGCTTCCTGATATTTTTAGTCTACAGCCATGTGACCTCTGCAGTTCAGGAATCCTTCTGCCCCCTGCTTCCCTGAATCCTTCTGCCCCCTGCTTCCCTGAATCCTTGGAAGAATGGCTGGATCTGCTGAGTGTCTCGCCAGCCTTGGGAGTCACAGTACCATTGGCTTAGTGCCACTAATACCAAAGAAGAGAGAACCAGTTCTCAAAGTCCTAAGGGATAGTGTTCCTGATGTCAAGTAATATTCCTCCCAGCCATGCAGGGCCTCTGCACACTTATGATTCAAAGGTGACTGCATCTTGATGAGCTGCTCTATCAAACTAGGACAGCATATCCAACAGTCAGCTCTTAAGAGAGCATTCAGGCCAGGCATAGTGTCACATCCCTGAAGCTCCAGCACTTGGGAGACTGAAGAAGAGGAACTACTACAAGTTTTAGGCCATCCTAGACCATACAGCAAGGGCCACATAGCAAGATCCTGTTTCAGAAAAGCAAAGTAGTTGGAGCAAGAATCAATGGAGGCCAGGGAGCCATGGGGGCAGGAAGGGCTAACCGGAGGGGACGGTAGATATGTAGGCTGAGGGATGTAATATGGGGATGTGAAGGTTAAAGTGGGTTAGGAGAGGAGCACGGAGGAGAGGAAGGATGCTGGGAAGACCAACAAAACTAATAAGGTATGAAAAATCAATAGGGAAGCCCTCTTCTTTTTAACTAATTAAAAATAAAATTAAGAACAAAAAAAATGAGAACTCGACTTGGTGCAGAAACTTCCTATGGAGATGGATAACACTGCTCCAGGAGGCCACCAGTTGTTACAGGAAAACCCAAGCACTGGGGATGAGACAGCTCCCAGTGATTGTTGTTCATAGATGACACAGGCATATTGCCAAGGCTCTTGATCACCCACCAGAACTAGATGTTAAGACCTTACTGCTGTGTCAGTCTCAGGGCACTGAAAAATCAAGCTGGAATGAATCTGGAAACCTCTTCCCTTCTGCCTAGAACATACTGCTGGAAAAAAATGTTATGCAGGCTGCCGGAGGACAAAAATCAAAAGGTTAACCAATTATGTATCCACCCTGCATGCCACACAACCAACTAGCCATACCAGAGGTGCCCACAGGCACAATGACAGCATGGCTGTTATACAGATAACCAGCTGCTCTGTGATTGGAACCCATTCCAAGGAAAGAAATTCATCCCTGATACAAAACCCATGACTGGGAAGGCCACGTACCCTAGTAGGAAAGCCCTACTGTTAGTTGACTAAAAGGATAAGTTGTACCCAACAAATTGTCTTTTACTATTTATATTACATTGATATAATATATTTAATATAATAGATATAATACAATACCAGCCCATAGATTAGTGCTGCTCTCACCTTTGGTCAGAGAAGCTTCCTTTTGCAGATGACAGTAACTTAAAACTTATCAAAGTGCTGAGAATGATGCTTGAGTGCTCATTACTCAATGAGACATCTTTATCATGCCTTCCAAAGGCTCAAAAATGATTGCTGGGCGGAAAGATTGTGAGAGCCGTGGTGGGGGAGATTATCCAGAGGCATGGCCGGGAGAACCTGGCTGAGTACTAGGCTATCTATGGTCCCCTGTCACAAGGACTGATCCAGACGACCCATGGAGGAGGTTATCCAGTGGAGTGGGGAGGGGAGGGCAGCGGGGAATTGGGAATAACAACTCATTGTTTGCCCACTAAATATTGTAACTCATTATGGACAATAAAAAAAGAGCCACATGCAAATTTAAAGACATTATTGCTGAATAGAGAGTAAAAAGAATGAAAAAGCCAGAGGATAGGGTGAAATACTTTGGGACACTATGTTAATGACCTCACACCACCCATTATTACTTCCATAAAACCTCCACAATACTGCTCATAAATATTTCTACATAGATGATAGAGGCAAGCAAAAAAAAAGTGTCAAAATAGAGACTAGTTAGAAGGAGTTCAGTGAAAGGGAAGAGGGTGAGCCAAAAGAAGATATCACAACTCATAACCCGTAGCCCCACGGTGAATACCAGAAATCCCACTGATTTAAGTCAGTGGACTTAAGGCACGGAGGAGAGAAATCATGGTACCAATTCATGATTTGTCCATAAAAAAAAAGTTAAAATCAAAAATGAAGAAAAAAGAAGATATTGGAGGGAATTATGATCAAATCACATTATGTTCCAAGTATGAAAATTGTCAATCAGGTAACATTAGATAAAAGAAAGTGAGAGCAAGAGGGCACTGTCATTGTGGCTACAGGACAATTTCCGTTTTTTCTTTCTAGAGATACTATGCTTCCAGGAATCTAAGGGCTTACCTGGATGAGTTTACCTACTACCAAGCTTTCTGTGGGTTGTGGAGATGTAGTGGCTCTTTAAGAGTATCAAAACAGTGAAATTTCAGTTTTGGTTATAAAAGGAAAGCTTCATATTCCTGCTTAAAGGTAAAAACTGCCCAGCAGTGTCATCCTGCTCTCTTTCCCACTCCTTTTCTCTCCTTTCCCTCACAACCATCATGCCGCACCCCGCAACGGCAGAGGCTTGCTTCCACCCACCATCCTCACCATCCAACCAACAGAAGGAAGACCCTCAGGAAGATAAGAGGGAGACTGGAAAACTGTGTATGCCTCCAAGCTGTATCCTTAGCTAGAATTCTGACTTCCTACCAAAATACGAATAAAATTCTAAGCAAATATTTCTCTGGCCAGTTTTGGGGCCAGAAGACTGAGACTGACTCTCTCTCTCTCTCTCTCTCTCTCTCTCTCTCTCTCTCTCTCTCTCTCTCTCTCTAATTTAAAGTCACTGCCTCTGTGCTACTAAATCCTATTATAGATGGTTTCATTACCTCCATCATGGCTTCTTATTCTGTGTACTTTGAAATGGCACTATCCATGACTAAACAGAATTTTCCCTATTGGTTCTTTTACTTACTCAAGGGCCAAATTCTGCTGTCTCTGGAGACACAGTACAGTGCTATGTAAAACACTCCCTGGCACTTTGTTCCTATGCCTTGTTTCACTAATGTAATGTTACACCTCATTCACTAAACATGGAAGATCTCTTCAGTTTTCCCATATTCAATAATTTACAGAGCAGAAAAATCAAGATGAACCTCAAATATATTCAAAGAGTTTGAACAGCTGGTAAACCCAATTTTATAGTGACTAATCTTTTAGCACTTAAGAAAAAAAACTGGGCTGGAGAGATGGCTCAACGGTTAAGGCACTTGCCTCCAGTGCCTAAGACCCTGGGTTCAGTTCCCCAGTACCCACATAAGCCAGACCCCCAAAGTGGTGGCCCTGATTCTCTCTCTCTCTCTCTCTCTCTGTCTCTCTCTCTCTGTATCTCTCTGCTTGAAAATGAATAAATAAAATAAAAAAAAACTACTTTGATGTTGTGATGGTTAAATTTTGTTGTCAACTTGACCTTTTTAGGAATCTCGGGTAGGTCTATGATGATGTTTACAGGAAGGCAGCTTCTCTGTAGGGGGAAAGATGTAAGGAAGCTTAAAGAAGCTAGAAGTAAACATCCTTTCCTGTGTGGGCAGTGTAGGAAGGAAATTCCAGAGAATCAAGAAGCCATTAAGTCTGGTATAGGGTTGCAAAACCTCTCCCTAAGGCTATATAAAGGGGAAGGAGATTTCTCTCCCCAAGCCCTACCTGTTTTGTTGTTGTGTGTATGGTGTTGGTGATGGGTTTCTTTCTCCGCTTGGACCTGTGAAAGGGGACCAGACTATTTCACTGTTTTGGAACTTCCCCTGGATCTGTAGCTTTAATAAATCCTTTCCTCCCATAAATTGTTCCTGGTTTGGAGATTCATCCCAGCAGGTGTGTTGCTAACTGTAACAGATTTGGTACCAAGAGTGTGGTGATATAGCTGAGAGATGAATCTGACCATGTGGATTTTGGTCTTCTGGAACTTGTGTGCTGGAGCAATGGACATGGATTTGGTACTTGCAACTGAAGATGCCTTCCAGACTGGTAAGCCAAGTTTTATGGACTATTCTTGTGAGAGTTTGGAAATGCTAAGTGTAGGGATAATTGAATTTGGAGTCTTGGCTTGTGAACTTTATAAGGAAAAGGAGAGACTGAAGAGAAAGTTATTAGAGCAGCATTATTGGAATAAGAGCTGGCTGCGTTCTACTGCCCGTGCCCAGAGAGCTTGATCAAGGTTGAATTTAAGAAAAAGACTGTTGTGTTTGGCTAACAATATGAAACTGAGAATTTAAGATTTAAGGTTGAAAAAACTCAAAGCAAGTTTAACTTACTGGCACAGCGAGTGGTATTGAGGTTACTGAAGCTGCTATTGTCAACACATTAGCAATCTTAAAGAAGATAGCCTAACTGCTCTACATTGAAGCAATGGAAAGGATACCTGAGGTGTTTCCACCCAGGAAGGACTGAATGAAAGAATGTGCAAACTCTTTTGAAAGGAATTAGTTAAAAGGAAGAAATCTGCTCTTCAAAGTCATGATTTATTTTGTCCCTGAATTAACAACATAGCTGTGTCCTGCATACCTGGTATTGCTTTTGGAAGCATGAGAAATGCATGCATGGAGTGGGTCATGAAGTGCACACACACGGTTACAGAAGCTGCTGCTGAGATACAGTATATGGAACAGGGCATGAAGTCCCTGATTGGCAAGTGAAGCCATTGGAAGATGGACCATGATTTGCAATGGAGACCTAAAGATATTTTGGATATACCAGGACTGTGCAGGGGCTACCACGGAGTGCTGTTGGCTTGGGATGGAAGTTTTCCTAGCTACTCAGCCAAGCTAGAGGTACAAAATTGGAAAATCCAAAGACTGTCAGTCACTGGTTGTGCTATTGGACTTGAACTGCGGATGTTTGATGCTTGCCTAATGGTTGTTGAGTTTGCATTGGTCCAGTCCCATCATGCCTCAGAGCAGTTGGAAATGTTTACTCTATGCCATTATATGTAACTTGTTTTAACTTACAGAACTCATGTTTAAGAGATCTTGCCTTGTGTCGGGGGAAAATTATGCATTTACAGTTATACATGGGATAGTTATGTCATGTTAGACCAAATTATGATCTTGTTACTGTCTTCATTTGTAAATTATGATGTAAGGAGATGTGGTTTGATGTCAAATTGACAAGGGGTGGACTGTGATGGTTAAGTTTTGTTGTCAACGTGACCTTTTTAGTAATCTTGGTTGGGTCTTTGAGGATGTTTACAGAAAGGCAGCCTGTCAGCAGGGGGCAGGATGTAAGGAAGCTCAAAGAAGCTAGAAGTAAGCATCCTTTTCTGTTGGGCAGTGCAAGAAGGAAATTCCAGAGAATCAGGAAGCCTTTAAGTCTGGGAAAGAGTTGCAAGACCTCACCCTAAGGCTATATAAAGGGGAAGGAGATTTTCTCCCCCACCCTCCTACCTGTTTTGTTGTTGCGTGTATGGTGTTAGTGAGGGATTTCTCTTTCTACTTATACCTGTGAAAGGGAACCAGCCTATTTCACTGTTTTGGAACTTCCCCTGGATCTGTAGCTTCAATAAATCCTTTCCTCCCATAACTGTGCCTGGTTTGAAAAGTCATCCCAGTGGCGTGTGGCTGACAGTGACAGGTGTATAATTTGAGGAGCAGTAGAAAAACCTGTTATCTTAAAGTAAGCTCCATTTCCAATTCAAAAACAAAATGCAATTAAACCTATATTGTTTGAATAATCTCCCCTTCCCTATGTGCCTTACTAGTCTTGTGATTATAATTCAAGTATAAGGGACCTGGTTTAAACTGCAGAAGCTAGAGGATAAAGTTGGCAAAACTTTTCTTTGGTTGATTGATTAATTGATTTTTAATTTTTTATTCATGTGTGTGTATGAGTGTGTATGGGTACATATGCCAAAGGGCATGTATGGAGATCAGAGGACAGCTTCGAGGTGTGTGTGTTGTAGTCAGCTTTTTTGTTGCTGCACAGAAAAGAACCCAACCAAAAGCAGCTTGTGGAGGAAAGGGTTTGTTTTGGTTTATAGATTGGAGGGGAAACTCCATGATGACAGTGAAAATTATGGTATGAGCAGATGGTGGACATCACCTCTGCCACAGCACTGCAAACACCAGGAGGAAGATGTGTCAAAAACTGGCAAGGGAAAGCTGGCTATAATCCCCATAATCCCGCCTCCAACAACACACCTCCAACAAGGGTCTAATACCCAAACTGCTATCAACTGGGGATCGAGTATTCAAAACATGTTAAGTTTATGGGAAACACCTGAATTAAACCTCTACAGCATGCTGCTCTACCTTCTTTGAAACAGGGTCTCTTGCCACTGCAAACAACTAAACTGCAAACTAATGTCAGACTTGTTGGCCTGTGAGCTTTGGCTACTGATTCTCCTGGCTCCGTCTCCCATTGTCATAAGCACACGTATCCAGTGTTTATGTCCGTGCTGGCTTTGCAAGCAAGTGCCTTTAATTGCTGAACCATCTCTCCAGCCCCTTCTTTGATTTTCAGTATCACTGGGAACCCAAGAGTACTCGTTTACATTCTGATATACTTGCTTGTGTCTGAAGGAGGTGAATCCTTCCCAGCATGCAGTTGGCTATGTCCAACCCCAGGTACATGGATAGAATTCAGCATGCCTGGGAACCCATAATCCATTGTGTGTGCAGCAGAGGAAAAGACTTGGAAACTCTAGAGTTGAAATTAGCATCCTTTTAGCTTCTTCTGACTGCCTCTGTTAAAATGAAAATAGTATATATTAAAATAAGAAATAAATAATTTAAATACATAAGTAGAAAAAACTGCTGTTGGAAGTATCTGAGTGCTCAGAGAGATACTTGCTCCAAAACAGTGAATCTGACAGCTATCCTGTGAGCTGACATCAAGCTGTAGCAGATCTTACTTTTTGCCAGCATTCATATGATGTACTCAGAACCATTGCACAAACTGGGTGGTAAATAAAACATGTGAATTTATGTTACCACCTCCTAGAGAAGTGGGGAGAGAGAGACAGAGGAGTAGTACAAAATGTCTGTAACAGAAAACTAAATATAAATCAAAATGAAAGCAAACAAACAGAGCCCTAACATCACATTATCGGGAATGAGATGTAGAAAGTAGGCTATTCATTGTGGAGAAATTTTTGAAAGCAGTCCAATGATATTTCTGTCTCTGGATCTACTAAGATGTCAACGATGAAAAAGCAATATTGTCAAGAATAGTAATATGCCAGGGTAGCAATCAATACCAGCCACAAAAAGGTAATGAATTTTTCTAAAGAATGATTTGATCTCACCTTTATAGAATTAGAACTGTCAACAGAATAACCAAACAGCAACGAGGTGGAACTGTGCTCCCCACTGCCCAGGCAGGGGCTGAGGTTGGTTGTTTTGGGGTTTTTAACATTCTTACTCTATTGAAGTGGTCGTGACTCTAACAAGGGGACGTTATAGTGCTGCCAACTCGAGCATAATGAAAATATAAAAACTTCAAGATTGAATTCACTACTTCCAAGCCTATTTTTAGAAATCCTTTAATGCTTTCATACTATCTCCCTTAGAATAATGTAGAGCCCAAAGAAATTGTGATGGTGGCGACTCAGGGAACTATGCGGAAGAGGGGGCGGAAAGATTGTAAGAGCCGTGGTGGGGGAGATTATCCAGAGGTATAGCCAGGAGAACCTGGCTGAATACTAGGCTATCCATGGTCCCCTGTCACAAGGACTGATCCAGACGACCCATGGAGGAGGTTATCCAGTGGAGGGGGGAAGGGAGGGCAGTGGGGAATTGGGGATAACAACTCATTGTTTGCCCACTAAATGTTGTAACTCATTATGGACAATAAATTTTTTAAAAAATTAAAAAAAAAAAGAAATTGTGATGGTGGGAAGGCAAAATTAGTCTAAGGCAATAGAAGCCAAAATAAGGTCACCTTAAAGGGGCTGGATATGCCAGAGAGCTGCTTGTACTGGTCAGACAGGTGTCCCTTCCCACTTTGTATATTCATTGAGTTTATACACATTTCTGCAGAGTCTACAAAAGTACAATACACATAATACTTCAATAAAATGTTTATTCTAAAAGTCTTTTGCATTCTTTTAGCAAATCTGAACTAAAAAGTCAACAGATTTAGGGAAAGTCATTTGAATTCTAAAGTCTTACAAAATGAGAAGGTAGATCAGATGATCCTCCTCCTCCTCAGCCCTGGAAGTGCTTCTCAAGGCCATTGTCATTAGCACATGATGAATAGCATTGATGTTCCTGCTATCATTGATTTGAATAATATTCAGAACATGGGCAAAGTGGCCACAGGCCTTTGAGAAAAGGCAATGAGCTGAAGGCTGTGCAAATTTG
>PVHP010036696.1:0-17719 GCA_004024765.1 Zapus hudsonius
GGGGAAACGTGGGTGCTCCAGGCCCTCCAGATGCTAGTGCCACTTTGTGCATTTGTACCTGGGTGCTGGGGAATGGAGCCGGGATCTTTAGGCTTTGCAGACAAGCACCCTAACTGCTGAGTCCTCTTTCCAGCCCCACCCCCTGAAGATTTTTGAAGATGTGTTCCTTGTGTTACATTTAATGCACTGTAAATTGTTCAGAGGTTGAGGTCAAGGACTATGAAACGTTGATTTTATTCAGTCTATTCTCATGTTCAATGACATTTCCATACTTATGGGATCTTCTCTTTCTAGTGAAAGAAGAGCTAAGTGTGCAGTGCTGGTACTCATACTGAGCTAAGCCAGGGAGCTATTTAATTTCAAAGAGCACTATTTTTTCTTTTATCTTTTTTTTTAAACATTCAGAGGCATGAGTGGTTCAGAGCCTCTGCTGTGTTCGTTTTCTGCTGGTCTTGAGAGCTGCCAGCTGGTATCACTTCACATACCTCTCCTTGAAGCCTAAATATCTGACCCAAATAATTTTGGAGATAGTAATTCTGTCCTTTGGACTCTGGTACCAATTAAATCATGACCAGTGCGTAAAATCTGTTTGCTTGTTTCCTATTGACCCCTCATCCTTTTCATTCTGTTTTCTTTGAGGCAGTCTCGTGCAGCCCAGGCTGGCCTCAAGTTCAGTGTGTAGCTGAGGATGACCTTGAACTTCTGGTCCTCCTGCCTCCACCTCCCAAGTGTTGTAGGCTTCACCGCCTAGGCTGTGCTGTGCTGAGCATTGAAGCAGGCTTCCGTGCATGCTGCTCCCCACCCCCCAGCAGTCAGTGTCTCTCCAAGAAAGAAAACAGCCTGCAGGCCTTTTACTTGGCCGTATTTTACCACTTTCATGAGAAGCACTAGAATAAAAAATTTTCCATATCCTAGAGTTTAGATATTTAGAAAATTTTCTTTTATGTTTGAAAAATAGCATCAGTGGCCGGGCGCGGTGGCGCACACCTTTAATCCCAGCACTTGGGAGGCAGAGGTAGGAGGATTGCCGTGAGTTCAAGGCCAGCCTGAGACTACACAGTGAATTCCAGGTCAGCCTGGACTAGAGCGAGACCCTACCTCAAAAAACCAAAAAAAAAAAAGAAAAGAAAAGAAAAATAGCATCAGTGAACCTATGTTGTCTCTGGCTTCCTTTCAGGGTTGTAGTCATTGAACATAAACTCTCACATTTCTTGGTTTAGTTTTGGCAATCTATGCTTTTCTTAGGAGGGTTTGTAGCTAATTAGAATAGAGTATAATACTAGATTTGTTGTTATTATCAGACTGACCTGGAACTCTGTAGTCTCTGGCTATGGCCTTGAACTCTGCCTCCCCAGTGCTGGGATTAAAGGTGTGTACTACCCTGCCTGGCCTCTGTCATGCTTTTTTCCACCATGATGAAACTTTCCTGGAGGGGGCTGGGGAGATGGCTCAGTAGTTAAAGGTGCTTGCTTACAAGGACTGTTGGCCTGGGTTTGATTCCTCAATATCCATGTAAGGCCAGATATACAAAATGACTCATGAATCTGGAGTTCATTTGGAGCAAGCTGTTGTAGTCAACTTCTCATTACCACACAAGGAAACGAGTGAAAAGCAGCTTGTGGAGGAATGGGTTTATTATGACTTACAGACTTGAGGGGAAGCTCCACCATGGCAGGAAAACGATGGCATGAGCAGAGGATGGACATCACCTCCACCACAGCACTGCAAACAGCGGCAGGAAGGTGTGCCAAACACTGGCAAGGGGAAGCTGGCCATAACCCCCATAAGCCTGCCCCCACAACACAGCTCTAACAAGGTTCCAGTTCCAAAACTGCCATCAGCTGGGGATCAAGCATTCAGAACACATTGTTTATGGGGACACCTTAATCAAGCTACCACAATCTGCCCCTGGCCCCCATAAAATGATAACCATACATGATGTAAAATGCAATGCATTCAGCCCACCTCCAAAAGTCCCCACAGTTTTTATCAATCCCTGTGATATCCAAACATCCAAGGTCTTTCAACTGAGCCATATTACCAAGTATATATATGGATAGATGGATAGACACAGACCAAATTCATATTGCAAAAGATGGCATTGGACATAGCAAAAACAGATTGAACCAATACAAGATTTAAAACAGGGCAACCATCAAACTCTATAACTCGAAGTCCAACAATTCTAACCAGTGAGCAATGTCTGGCATTCCACTTCCACCCCTCCAGCCAGGCTACTCATAGTCCCTAAAATCTTCATCAAGTGCTTGGAGCTCTCCTTGGCAGCCATCCCATAATCCTGGCATCTCTTTTGGGTCTCCACTGCAATGGACAGTTCATCCTCCTGGCTTTATTGGGCTTCCACACAGGCAATCCAACACACCTGCTTCACACTGCCCATAGCCATTTCCAAAAACAAAACTGTTGCACATCTAGTGACCCTCTCTTCCTGCATTTGTTATGCTCCACAGTACCAAGTGGACTATCAATTTATTAACCCAGTGAGAAACAAAGACAACTTTGAAGAACAGGAAAACTTCAACATTCAGGCCCCTACTTCAAAAGAGACTGCATTCTTCCTGCTGTTACAGTGCAGATCACCTGGCCCAATCTCAATGGTTATAATCAAATAATTGTATCTGAACAGGCAGCCTTTTTGGCCTAAAGATTTCTTTTCTTTGGGTGCCATCTCCATCTTTAGGCAAAGCAACCCTGCACAAGTTCTCAGGACACCAGCAGGCAGAACGCAACAAGCCTCTCTCACAAACTGCTTCTAGACCAGTCCCAACAAATTTTTCTCACCTTCATAAGCAAACTTTAGTCCATATTTTTTTATTTTATTTATTCATTTTCAAACGAGAGAGAGAAAGAGAGAGAGAGAGAACCAGAGCCACCACCTTGTGGGTCTGGCTTATGTGGGTCCTGGGGAATTGAACCCGGGGCCTTAGGCACTGGAGGCAAGTGCCTTAACTGCTGAGCCATCTCTCCAGCCCTTTTAAGCATTTTAATCAAGTATCTGTTGGAGATGAATGGGAAGTGGGAAAACTGGTTCTTTGCTGTAGTTTGAGAAGCGTTGCTCTGAACCATGCCCCTCGTATAAGAGTAACTATTTGAAAGAGGCACAAGTACGCACATGCTGGAGACTGTGTCAGCTTTCTTTAGGTTTGAGAATGTTTTTCAGCTTTTTTAAAATAACCAAAGTCTAAAATCTTGTCATGTACCAAATTTATTGGTTTAATAGTGAAAGCTAGCAAAAGCATAGCAGAGATATCAGTGATTATATATAACGAGGTTTAAAATGTAGTTAACATTTTTTTTTGGTTTGTTTGTTTGAGGTAGGGTCTTGTTCTAGCCCAGTCTGATATGGAATTTACTATGTAGTCTCACGGTGTCCTCAGACTCATGGTAGTCCTCCTACCTCTGCCTTCCGAGTGCTGGGATCATACTCTGTGTCTTTTTTTTTAAAATACTTTTATTTATTTAGTTGAGAGAGACAGAGAGAAAAGATAGAAAGGGAGTATAAGCACACCAGGGCCTCCAGCTACTGCAAATGAATTCCAGAAGCATGCACCTCCTTGTGCATCTGGCTTTATGTGGGTGCTGGGGAGTTGAACCTGGGCTGTCAGTCTTTGCAAGCAAGTGTCTTGAGCCATCTCTCCAGCCCCTGTAGTTACATTTTGAGAAATAAAAGGAACAGTGTTTTGTTTTGTTTTTTGCCAAATTTTGGTGAGAATGTAATTAGATATGTCACATGAGTGGACCTTTTAATCTGAGTGTTAATATACATGTTAATTCAGTTAATGACTTAGTATGTTTTCCTTTAAAATTATTTTTACAGAGAACAGAATCTTGGCATTGTCTTCCTCAAGAAAGGGATTCTTTCCAAAGTGTGGATACATCTCAGACCAGGATTATTGCAAGAGCAGAAGTAACTGAAGTGACAGACTTTCCCTATCTGGAGGATGATAAACTGACCCAGTCAGAAGGTCACGTAAAAGAATCAAACAGAAATCTCTTATGTTCTTCATTGCTAGGTAATGCCTCTGTGTTTTTAATGAGTAGTTATACCTCATCTTTGTAAAAACAGTTTGGAGGGACTTATTTGTCTTGTGCATAAGAATTTTGTAGAGAAGCAGAATAGCACATTATTTAGTGGTTCTTTTCATTACTTTATGAGGTGAATTATTAAGGTCATTTTTATTCTTTTTTAAAAAAATATTTATTCACTTTCAAGCAGAGAGAGAGAGAGAGAGAAAGAGAAAGAGAACCAGGACCATTGCCCTGTGGGTCTGGCTCACGCGGGTCCCGGGGAATTGAACCTGGGGCCCTAGGAACTGGAAGCAAGCGCCCTAACTGCTGAGCCATCTCTCCAGCCCTAAGGTCATTTTTAGGCTTGCATTTTAAGAAAGATGTTGACCAAATTTGAGTACCTTTGTGGAATAGATGATTATGGCAGTAGGAAGAGAAGGGTTTACTGTAATAAAATATTTGAAGAGCTGTCATGCTAAGGAAGAAGGAACCTTTTGTTCATTCATTCATGTAAGACATGTCTCAGTGCTTACTGTGTGTGTGAGACGTGAGGGACAGGTTTTTTTTTTATATTTTATTTATTCATTTTTCAAGCAGAGAGATACAGAGAGAGAGAGAGAGAGAGAGAGAGAGAGAGAGAGAAAACGAACTAGGGCCACCACCTTGTGGGTCTGGCTTATGTAGGTCCTGGGGAATTGAACCCAGGGCCTTAGGCATCGGAGGCAAGTGCCTTAACCGCTGAGCCATCTCTCCAGCCCTGTTTTTTTTTTTAAAATATTTTATTTATTCATTTTCAAGCACAGAGATAGAGAGAGAGACAGATAGACAGACAGACAGAACACCAGAGCCACAATCTTGTGGGTCTGGCTTATGTGAGTACCGGGGAATTGAACTCGGGGCCTTAGGCACTGAAGGCAAGTGCCTTAACCGCTGAGCCATCTCTCCAGCCCGAGGGACAGGTTTTAAGACGCCTCTTCTGGAAGAGGACTCAGTAAGCAGAACAGTGCTGCGGGGTGAACACTATGGTGGTCTTTACAGCAAGCACACTCACACAAAGTACCCCGAATAAGGGTTGATTTTTGTACTGCTCATGAGCTAAGAATGCTGTTCCCATTTTGATTTACTTATTTAATTTTGTTGAGAAGGTTTTTCTTTATGTAGTCCCTGCTGGCTGGGAACTTGCTATCCTATTGCTTCAACTTTGCAGGATCTGGGGTGTAGGTATGCACTGTCCCAGATGCAGTTTTGTTTTGTAGTGCTGGGGATGGAGTCCAGGCCCTTTCACAGGCTTGGCAAATGCTTTATTCTTGAGCTACATCCCTTACCATATGATTTTAATTAGACTGTGAAAATAGTATATATGAACAGCAAACTTAAAAATTTATTCTCTGACCCTGTGTGAAAATTGCTTGATAACTTTGGGGGTTAAAATGAGAGCACAAAAAACAAAACAAGGGCTGGAGAGATGGCTCAGCGGTTAGGGCACTTGCCTCAAGTGCCTAAGACCCCGGGTTCAATTCCCCAGGACCCACATAAACCAGACCCACAAGGTGGTGGCCCTGGTGTGCGCTCTCTCTCTCTCTCTCTCTCTCTCTGTCTCTCTCTCTCTCTCTGCTTGAAAATGAATAAATAAAATTTTACAAAAAAAAAAATGAGAGCACAAAGCCAGGTGTGGTGGTACAGCCTTTAATTCAGCACTTGGGAGGCGGAGGCAGAAAGATCGCCATGAATTGAAGCTACCCTGAGACTACAGAGTGAATTCCAGGTCAACCTGAGCTAGACCGAGACCCTGCCTTGAAAAAAAATGAGAGTATGTAATTTACAAAGTTCTGTTCTAAAAGAGGCTAAATAACAGCAACAAAAAATAAATTATCGCAAAATCAAGGAAAATCCTAGAATAGAAAGATTTCAACATTAGCTAAGAGATTGTGCTATGTAATTTCTAACCTAGTGTTGTATAGCCAGTTTCTCATTTCTACCGAGGAAGTAGAACATTTAGTTGCTGGGAAGATGGCTCAGTTGTTCAAGGATGAAATCCCCAAGCTGCTGAGTAAGCCAGAGGTCTGTGGCACCAGTTCCTGGCATTTGTTGGCAGTGGCAAGAGACTCCTGGTTTGTGTGCACATGCAACACACATTTAAGAAAATAAAAATAAATGAAGTTATTGAAACAGTCCCTGGATCTGATGACCAGTGGAATTTCATTGTCACATTATTTTCTGCATAAGTATAATCAATGTGTTTAGGTTCTCACTAATAGCAAGTGTTGTTGATGACTGGCGCCAGAATGGTTAGATCAAAGAGGGATCCAAGCTAGCAGTAGCTGTCCACGTGTGAAGAAATAAGTAATGGAAAGCAGGGTGAAAACACACTACCAGTTAGATATAAAATATTCCCAGTACCTAAACAAGTGAGTATATGGTGTGCTCGAAAATTATTGTCTCTTTAATTATTCCTATTCTTTTAGAAAATGTATTTTCTGGGTTGGAGAGAGAGCACAGTGGGTAAAGTGCTTGCCTTACAAGCACGAGGATCTGAACTTCATCCCCAGAACTCATGTGAAATGCATCACACATAGTGTCACTTGCTTATAATATCAGTATGAGGGAGGCAGAGATAGGAGGATCTCTGTGGCTCTTTGGCCAGCTAGTATAGTCTATTTGGTGAGTTCCAAGCCAATGAAAGATACTCTGTTTCTAAGGAACGACACCTCAGGTGGTCCTCTGGCTTCTAATTGTGATGGTTTGAATCAGATGTCCTTCATGAACTCATGTTCTGGATGCTTGGTTCCCAGATGATGGCAGTTTGGGAGGTAGAACCTTGCCAGAGAAGGTATGCCACTGGGGCTGGACCTGGAGGTTTGGCTCACTCTCCTGTGCTGGTTTCCACCTGCTGTGGCAGAGGTGATGTCCAGCTTCTGCTCATGCCATGCTTTTCCCCTGCCAGCATGAAGCTTTCCCTCAAGGACAATAAGCTAAAATAAAAACTTCCCTCCCATCAGCTGCTTTTGGTCAGGTACTTTATCCCAGCAATCAGAAGGCTTCTACAGCAGAGAGTTAGTACCACTGGACTGGGGTCATTGCTGCTAGAAACCTCACTGTGTGCTTTTGGTGTTTATTTGGAACTGATTTGTGGGAAGAATGTGGAAGGATTTGAAACCTTGGCCTAAGAGACACCTCACAAGTGCTCTAAGCAGAATTTGATGGACCATTCTGGTCAGAGTTGAAAGATCTAAATGCAGAAAGAACTGTGGACTGTGCAGACTTGGCTTATGAGGGGAAGAAAGAGCTTTGTCCAGAATGGGCTGGAAACAGTTTGTGTGAAGGCTTACCACATTCTGCCCATATTAAGAACTTGAGCCGGGCATGGTGGCGCACGCTTTTAATCCCAGCACTTGGGAGGCAGAAGTAGGAGGATTGCCGTGAGTTCAAGGCCAGCCTTAGACTACAGAGGGAATTCCAGGTCAGCCTGGACTAGAGCGAGACCCTACCTCGAAAAACAAACAAACAAACAAAAAAGAACTTGAACAGGTTGAATTTAGAAGAAATGGGTGATGTGAGTAGAAGGATATGGCACAGAAAGAAATGAAGGTTTGGGCTTGTGACTACAGCCTGTTTCAGTGGTAAATGTTTGAAAGATTACCACAAGTGAGATTGGGCCAGCTGTTCTGTGTTGGGGCAGCAGAAAAAAATGCTGACTCTTGAAAGTAGAGTGCCTGGAGGAAGAGTGCTGGCGGTGTTTTCCTGCTCTTCAACATTGGCTTTATTTCCCCTTGCCTAACAAAGTTGGTAGTCTACCTGGTACTGTGGAAGTATGAAACATTTATAGGAAGGATAAGGTCATTGGATTTTCAGTGTTGTTTGTGTTCTGAAAATGGCCTCTTGGCAATATGAGGCAAGGTTGGGGGAGGCCTGATGGAGGCCTGATGGAGCCATCAGGATGAACTGTGGGTTACAGTGGAGAGAATATTATGGAGATCCAGGAATGTGAGACAGTTGCCAAGGAGAACTGCTAGCTTGCAGTGGATTGTTCCCTGGCCTGTGAGCAACCCAGCTAGCTGGGTAGAACTGGAACCCCAGAAACTTTGTCCCTGTTTACAGATGCCAGACTTAGAGCTATGGGGTTTGATATTTGCTCTGTTTTAGGTATTGTATTGGTTCAATCTATCTTTGCTATGCCCAATGCCCTCTCTTGCAGTGTGAAGGTTTTACTCTGCCATTAGGTGTTTTTGGTTTTTTTAGGCTCACAGTTAAAAGACTTGGCTGGGTATGGTGGTACATGCCTTTAATCCCAGCACTCAAGAGGCAGAGGTAGGAGGTTCTCGTGAGTTTGAGGTCAGCCTGGTACTATAGAGTGAAATCCAGGTCAGCCTGGGCTAGAGACCCTACCTCAATAAACACACACACACACACACACACACACACACACACACACACACACACACACACACACAAAGAACTTTGGCTTTGGTAATGTTTGAATAGTACTGGAATTGATTAAAAAAAACTATGGGGACTTTTAAAGTTGGACCTATTACATTTCATATTACATCATGGATGGCCATCTGTTTATGCAGCCAGGGATGGAATGTGATGGCTGCAATCAGCTGTGCCCTATAAACTAATGTGTTTTGAATACTTGATACCCAGCTGATTGCAGTTTGGGAGGTGGAGCTTTGTTTGAGGAGTTGTGCTGTTGGGGGCAGGCTTAGGAGTGTTGTAGCCAGCCCCACCTTGCTAGAACTTGGCTCACCTTCCTGCTGCTGTCTTCCACCTGCTGTGCTGTGCAGAGGTGATGTCTAGCCACTGCTAATGGTATGTTGTCCCCTGCCATCATGAAGCTTCCCCTTGAGACTGTAAGTCAAAATAAAAAGTTTTTTTTTTTTCTCGCTGGGCATGGTAGTGTACATTTTTAATCCCAGCACTGAGGAGGCAGAGGTAGCATTGCTGTGAGTTCAAGGCTATCCTGGGACTACAGAGTGAGACCCTGCCTTGAAAACAACAACAAAAAAACCCTTTCTTCTCATCAGCTGCTTTGTCCTAGCAGCAAGAAAGTGACTACAACATGCACACATACACACATGTGTGCGTGTGCACTCACCTATACATGCACACTATCAGCCCCACCAGAAAATATTCTTAAATATTTAAGGAGATGCTGAAATGCTGTGTATAACTTACTAGTAAAGAATCTCAGGTCCTGTAAATGTTCAGTATGTAGCTAAAACACATAAATTTGGGGATGGGGAGATGGCTCAGCAGTTAAAGCTTGCTTGCCAAACTTGTTGGCCTGTGTTCAGTTTCCTAGTATCCATGTAAAGCCAGACACACAAAGTGGTGCATGTATTTGGAGTTCATTTGTAATGGCAAAAGGCCCTGGTGTGCCCATTCTCTCTCTCTCCCCTTCTTTCTCTTCTCACAAATAAATTTAAAAAAATCTTTTTATAAAAAGCACAAATTTGGTCTGGAGAGATGGCTCAGTAATTAAAGGTGCTGGCTTACTAAACCTGACAGCCCAGGTTCGAATCTCCAGTGCTCATATAAAGTCAGACACACAAAGGGGCTCCTGTGTCTGGAGTTTGCAGAGGCAGGAGGCTCTGACATGTTCTCCCCCTTTCTCTCTCCCCCTGATAAATAAAATGTTAAAGAGTCATGAGTTAGTGTACTTGCCCAAACTTCTCCCTGGTAGCCGTAGTGTATTTGGTGACTGCTGGAAAACCTTGTTGATTCTTGAGGGCTGAAGGTGAAGATGTTTCTAAGCCAGTGCCAAAGAGAAGCCATGCTGACTCTCCTTGATGTTGAAAGTTGTCATTAACAACAATTAAAATAGAATTATCCTTTTTCATTGGTATCCAGCTCAGTAAATAGTTGTAATTTGAGTATCTAAGTGTAGCAGACACTTTGCTCAGCATTGAGAATATAGCTGTGTGTAAAACGGCCCCATGGTGCTGACGGTTCTTTTTTTTTTTTTTTTTGAACATTATATACATACTTTTATTTACATGTAAGTGTTCGTTTCTCTGGGATAAATGTTCATAAGCACTTTTGTTTGGGTTTTGAGACAAGGTCCCGTTATGTAGCCCAGGCTGGCCTTAGACTTAAAATATTCTTGCCTTAGCTTCTCAAGTCCTTGGGTTATAGGTGTGTAGCACCACATTCAGCTTGGTGTCTGCATTATGTGGTAAGCAGTGTTTAGTTGAGCTTGATACTCAACTGCCAAACTATTTTCCAAAAGTGGCTGTTCCCAAAATCCAGTTTCTCTACATTGGTACCTGAATTTGAAATGTTCACCATTTTTACTTTAGCTGTGTTAAGTAAAAACCACCAATATCTATAAAGCATTAAGATAAACACAATGAAACTTAACTTCCTGCTTGCTTTTTTTAACCTTATTTTTATTTTATCTTATTGATGTATGTATAGTGTATGTGTGTGTGCATGTTCATGTGTGTGACACATGCCTGCTACAGCACACCTATGGAGCTCAGAGGACAACTTCAAGTATGGGTGCTCACCTTACCATGTCTGAGGCAGGATCACTCATTGTTTACCACTGTGTACAGCAGGCTAGTCAGGCCCTTGAGCTTCTAGGTGATTATCATGCCTCTGCTTCCCTTCTTACTAGGCACATTGGAATGATGGACTTTATGTGGGTTCTAGGGAAGTCAGTAAACCAAAAATTGAAACCAGAGAGTGAGGAGGAGGAGGAGGCAGAAAGGTGTGCTAGCCATCAGCACAGTTCAGAGCCTAGGATGAATGATACCTTGGTGAGCCCCTTTGCATTAATTCTGGTGAGGGTAGATTTCTCCCTTTGTACATAGTTGAATCATGAAAATATGCTGTAGCAATCAGTATTCCATTCATGCTAAAAGGCAGTTCGTTTTTAGCAAAACCTCATGCATCAAGTTAAGTCAACTTTAAACGGAATGTTGTGTTATTTGCCGGGGTCCAGCTTTCTGTGAGTGGTTGAGGAGTTGAACAATCCTGGCCAGCAGATTTTGTTTGCAAGTGCCTTTAACTGCTGAGGCATTTCCTCAGCCCCTTAAATAAAGTTTTATTTTCATTAATATTTTTGTTTTGTAATTGTATAAATGCTCTAGGGAATAATGGTTGTTTTTTTTTTTTTTACTAGTTTGTATATGTTTAAGGACACTATAAGAATTATTTAAGCTGGTAGGAAGTCTTTTTTTTATGAAAGCAGCAGTTTTCAGACTTTTCAGGCAACATATCTACCTTATATATTTCAAAAATGGAACTCTAACAAACATTTGTTTATGTGGTATATTGATATTTTCTATGTTAGAGCTTAAACTAAAAAATTTAAGAATTCATTTAAATAATCACCCCATTGCATATTTTAAAAGTACCTAGTTTTATCAATAAACAGCTATTTTGTGAAACAAAAATATTTAGCATAGAGGTCATGTATGATAATTTAAACAATATCAGAAGACAGATGCCTATGTGTTCTGCATTCAGACTGTTGCATTATATGTTTGCAAGATGTAGCCGCTGGAAAATGCCACTTTTTTTTTTTATAAGAAAAAGAGAAAGAGGGCAAATGACCTTTAAATATTAATCTTAATGGTGATCCTAATCAACTCTTAGGACTCCCAGGAGCCCTTGGACTAAACTTTGATATAGAGTGTAAATCTGCATATTACTTACTATTGAAGGAAGCACTCATAATTGTTGATGAGCCTTCAGTAGCGTAATATTGGCTAAGAAGTTAGAATGCTTAGAGCGCAGTCAAGTTCTGTCACTTGGGTTCAATCCTTCCTAAATTTTAGAATCATGTTTCCTTACCAATAAGGTAGGTATAGTAAGTAGTGTCTCTCTTTCAAGGTTATCATGAACTCCCATTTACTAAGTGCTTGGATCTTCTTTGCTCAGTAAATTGTGGCTACTATTATTATTCTAATGCTTGGAGAAGCTTCCAGATGGCAGCAAATTTAGGTGCTTTAAATTTTATATGAATAAGCCAAACACTGGATTTTCCAAATGCTCAGCATTTTGTATTTGAAACTTTTCAGTTATACAGGATGATTTTGCTTCTCCTGCTTTGCCTTTGCTGACATGTTTGACACAAGACCAGGAGTTTGGGTCCGATTCCTTATTTCACCAAAGTGAACTAGAGTTTGCACCTTTGAGGTAGGATGATTTATTTGCCTTCTAACTTTTCTACTCTTATTGAAAATAATTGGTACTGATGGCTTCAGGCTAAGGTGGGAACTGGGAATAGGGATTACATCTGCTTAGCACGTACATGGAACGTAACATGCATAAATGCATATTAATTTGGTATAGTAAAGTATATGTAGAGGCTTGTCAGGTGATTGTAGTTTATTTTAAAAGTTTTAATGTATTTTAGCACTTCAGGCATATTTTAGTGATCAGACACACTAGGTTTTCCTGACTGTAGGTCTCTGTATGTTGCTACCATGCTCCTCTCTTCACACCTTCATTCTGCAAAAACGCATCCACATCTAGGATACTAAGTTGTCCTGCGCTCATATTGGTCAGCTGCTACCAAGCCAGCCTAGTTAGCTTTCTTATGAAGTCGGCTTTTTGTTGATTACCCATTCCAAATTGATGCCATTTGGAATGATCGCAATGGGAGAAAAGTTTGGAATTCTTCAGAACAGATTTCAGTTGCCTAAGATTGAAAACTTCACCTTAAATTAAAAACTGTAGATGTTTAGACAGGAAAATGTAACATTTGCCCTTATGCTCTATAATACTTTAGAATCACATTTAGAAAAATTGCTTAGTAATACATTAGCTTGTCAGCTGCTGATGAAGTTACTGTTGTATTTTTGGGAGCAGACTCCTTTTTTTTTTTGTTTGCTTGTTTGTTTTTTTCGAGGTAGGGTCTCACTCTAGCCCAGGCTGACCTGGAATTTACTATGTAGTCTCAGGGTGGCCTTGAACTCATGGCCATCCTCCTACCTCTGCCTCCCGAGTGCTGGGATTAAAGGCATGCACCACCACGCCCGGCTTGGCAGACTCCTTCTTGAGTGGTTTTCATAAGCATAATGATGACAGTAAGCAAAATGAATGATATTAATATAGTCATTAAAAATAGTAAATCTTATTCTTATTAAAAGGCTATTTTGAATTTGTATTTTAAATAACTTCTTTTTGGTAGTATGGAAATCCGATTCTGTCTTTTAAGAGAAAGTTGAGATATTCACCTTGCAGGAATTAAAACTAAACTTTAAAAAAAAAACCAACATACTTTCAAATAACCAATCCAATGACATGCTTGTACTTTCATACTAGTATTTAAAAATGAAAT
The DNA here is from genome assembly GCA_004024765.1 of Zapus hudsonius. Lineage (NCBI taxonomy): Eukaryota > Metazoa > Chordata > Mammalia > Rodentia > Dipodidae > Zapus > Zapus hudsonius. The sequence goes on from PVHP010036696.1 coordinate 13,325, forward strand.
GTTGTTAAGGAGTTATTTACTTCTTCATAACTATATTTTCAGAGGAATTCCTGATAAGTCCGAAGACAGTGAATGGTTTTCCCGGCCATCAGAAGTTAGTGAAGCTTTATTCCAGGCTACCTCAGAAGCATCTTCAGACCGGGTCAACAGTTGCTTTAGTATATCTCAACACCCACTCACAGGTAGCACAACTGTTGGGTCTCAGCGTTCTTTTTTATCACCTGAACAAGGGAATAATGGACTGAATGTGCCATCTAATGTTGCCAATGAACTGAAGACCCCTAAAGACTATGGGAATTATGATCCTCTTAGCTCATGCATGTCATGGAAGACTGAAGAGACTCAGCAGCCAGAAGGCAAGTCAGCTAGTAGCAATGGGGTTTCTGGTTCAGTGCTACCTTATATTAGTGATGACAGCATAGCTCGTGAAAGAGACGGCTGTCCTTAGGCTTCTTTCTCACACATGCAGTGCTGGAGATAGGACCATAGTTCTCTTCCACATGAAATTGCTCCTTGTGATAATGAAATATCATGTTCTTTCTTGTGATGCATGCTGGAAAGAAGGGGAAAAAGTTTCCTTGAGCTCTGAGAGTTACCTTGAGAATGCTTGTTTAGGGGCTCCAGCTGAGAATAAGATGAGTCAACAGATGGATTCTTTGGAGGGTTATAGAAGAAACGGAGTTACAAAAAGACTTATCTCAATATATTAAGCAAAAGGAGACTAAAAGTAATTTGGTACCTTTAAATCCCACATCTCCAGAGGTAAAGTGTATTGGGACTGTTGTTCCTGGCAGCAATGTACAGATTCTAGAAGCAGAGGTGCACTCCAGGGGACAGGATATTGAGGGAGGCTCCTGGTGGTCCTCTTCAAGTAGTTAAATCTAACTCAGCTGAGACAAGAGGACAGAAACCCAAATGCAACTTCTCTTTTTGGTGAGAAAAATATTGATGCTACCAAAACTAGCCTTTGAGGCAGGTCATGCCTAGATTGAGGCTCCCAAGCAAGAAAGTACTTAAAACTCAAATCCAAACAGACATCAGTACATCTTTAGCAGATGATACCCAAGAGAGAACTCCCAAACCCAGAAAATTCCCCCACTAAATTATGATGAAATTGTTTCCTTAAAGCATACAAAATGACCACCTGCTCCTGGGGTGCTCTAGCCAGCAGCCTCAGAACCACCAATGCAGTGTAAGGAAATGATGGAGCTAGCTTCCCATGTTGGTATCCAGTGCTCCTCAGATCCTGCTTAGTAAGCCACTTTCTGTTATCCCAGAGTTTAAGCCACCTCTTCTTTGTTTTTATTTCAAGGTAGGGTCTCCCTCTAGCCCAGGCTGACCTGGAACTCCCTCTGTAGTCCCAGGCCGGCCTCAAACTCACGGCGATCCTCCTACCTCTGCCTCCCCAGTGCTGGGATTAAGCACACACCACCATGCCCAGCACCTCATCTACTTTTCTTTTTTTGGGTTTTTTTTTTTTTTGAGGTAGGGTCTCACTCTGGCCCAGGCTGACCTGGAATTCACTATGTAGTCTCAAGGTGGCCACCACGCCTGGTGTTTTTGGTTTTCTTTTCTTTTCTTTTTTTTCTTTCTTTCTTTTTTTTTTTTTGGTTTCATCTACTTTTAAGTGAAAAATCTTACAACCAGACTGATGGTCATGGGAAAACACAGTTAGCTTTCTTTCAGTGTGACATGTACAATGGATCACTTCTTCCCATTGGGAAGATAAGTCTTACCACGCTTGACCTTGTGGAGAAGGTAGGATCTTCAAACCATATTTATCCAATGAAAATACCCACTTCAGATTCTTTGGCTTTACAAGATATTAAAACAGCAGACCATTGAAGTAGCAGATAGATTCCTCAGACTATAGTTTGGGTAAGGATGTAAACCATAGTAACCATTGAAGGTCCACATGCAGCTATAGGAAGCAGCTTTTCAGCAAACTTGGTGGCATGTGACCCAAAGTCATAAGGTGCTTAAACAATGACTGGTGCTATATCATTAATTATTGTTAGCCAAAGGACATGCTGGAACCTGATATAGAGGTGAAGGCGAAAATCCTTGGCACATGAGGACTGAGTCCAGTTTTACTATACAAATAATCATGCAGAATGGCTCTTGTTTTTCAGAGGGCCTGCAGGGGAAGGCCGACTGTGACGTCATTACTCTGGGTGAAGACACCGAGTGCAGCAGCCTAGATGAACATGCTGTGGTGTGCATTGAACGTGTCTCTGAACCACCAGGACAGGTGAGGATAGAAAATGATTGCTGGGGCTGGAGAGATGGCTCCGACCTTAAAGGTGCTTTCTTGTAAAGCTTGCTGGCCTGGGTTTGATTCCCCAGTTCCCACGGAAAGCCAAATGTCACAAAGTGGCACATGCATCTCAGAGTTCATTTGCAGTGGCAAGAGGCCCTGGTGTGCCCATTCACTGTCTCTTCTCTCTCCTCTTGCAAATAATAAATAAAAATAAAATAAAATGATTACTGTAGAAAATACGATTTTTTTTCCAGTACTGATTCAGGAAATGGTTCTTGTTTTTATTTTTTATTATCTTCAAGGCGTTTGGCCAGTGTGACTTAGCTGGTGAATGCATTGAGCCTGAAGATCTAGAGACTTTACTTGATGACGTTTGCGACACCTCCCTGCATTGGCACCCTGCTTCCCAGCTGTCACCCAAGGAGGAGAGCAATTTTAGAAAGCCTGTAAGTTTTTCTACTTAACACATTTTCGTTGAAAAGTGGTGATGAAACTTAAGGACTCAATTATATCTTTTAAAACCAGCTTCTGATTTAAAATGAATGTGGTCTTCATCTCATATCTAAGAATATTCTCCATTAATGTATTAGAGGTTGTGCAAAATATTTGTCGAAAGACGTTGCCCCTAAGACTTACTGGGTTGTGACGTGTTAGCTCCAGACCCTTTATGTTGAGAGGCCCTAGGGACAGTCTCGGAGCCCAGGAGTGGGACATCCCGCTGGCTGGCTTTCTCTTCTGCTCCTCAGTGTATCTGCCTTGAAATAGACATTTCTGCTCAGAAGCTCCAGAAAATTTTGACTTGAGGACCTTTTGAGAATTGCACGAATCATTGCTTACTCAGGAAGGATCCTGCAGTGCTCACTATCCAAACTAGTCAGTATTCCCAGAGAGAACCAACAGCCCCTAGGCGTGTCGTGTATACACTCTCTCCTTTATGTGTGACATCATCATCATCATGCATATACTAAGAAGTGGTGACTCAGGTGCTTTTACTTATTTTGAATATTTTAAAAAAATATTTTATTCATTTTCAAGCAGAGAGAGAGAGAGAGAGAGAGAGAGAGAGAGAGAGAGAGAGAGAGGAGAGAACCAGGGACACCACCTTGTTAGTCTGGCTTATGTGGGTACTGGGGAAGTGAACCCGGGGCCTTAGGCACTGGAAGCAAGTGCCTTAACCGCTGAGCCATCTCTCCAGCCCCCTATTTTGAGTATTTTTATTTACTTTTGAAAGAGAAAAAGAGACAAAGAATATGGACCCACCAGGGCCTCCCTGCCACTGCAAAGGAACTCAGACACATGCACCACTTTGTGTGTCTGACTATACATGAGTGCTAGGGAATTGAACCCAGGCTGATAGACTTTGCAAACAAGTGCTTTTAATTGCTAAGCCATCTTCTCAACCCTCCTGGGGTATTTTAAAAGCCCTCCCCTTTTAAAATAGGCTTCATTTGACTGAATCTTTGGATCCCTTGGCATTAAGATTCCTTGGATCCCATTGTTAGCCCTCTTGTGTCAGTTCCCAGCTGGGGCTCACGTACTAGTAATGTGTCCTCACATCCTGTTTGCCATTGACACGGGTAGAAAATGTATGCGATAGATGTCCTCATTTCCTTATGTGCAAGGGCACTTGTCACTGTGAGCTCCTTAGACATTTAGATTTACACAGAGATGAGAAGATAAAGATGGTATATAATTTTATAAATTATATAAAAAGATGGTTCATAATTTTTGACTATATAAGAAAATTTTAATGGGGTGAACCATTAGGTTAGTACTGTCTTCAGTATTTTTCAGTATTCATTGTTGTAATTTCCAGTCTGGTGAGAATGGGAATGAAATGCCTTGCTAAAGTCCTATGCTCTGAGGTTTACATGTATACATACATTTAGTTCATTCTGTCAAGTAGGATGGTTGGGGATTGTCATCGTCTTCATTTCACAATGAGTACTTAGAAGATCTTGTCATTCAACAATTAGAGCAACCAATAACAAACCACCTCATTATGAGATGCCTCCTTCAGTGGTAGCCTTTTCTAGTTTCTTAGTCGTTTCACCATCTTTTAGTCTTTCTTCCTTGTTAAGAAATGGGAAATAAATTCCAGGTCACCTTGGGCTAGACTGAGACCCTGCCTTGAC
>PVHP010036697.1:0-17749 GCA_004024765.1 Zapus hudsonius
GGGGGCGGAAAGATTGTGAGAGCCGTGGTGGGGGAGACGATCCAGAGGCATGGCCAGGAGAACCTGGCTGAATTCTCGGCTATCCATGGTCCCCTGTCACAAGGACTGATCCAGACGACCCATGGAGGAGGTTATCCAGTGGTTTGGGGATGGGGGGCAGCGGGGGATTGGGGATAACAACTCATTGTTTGCCCACTAAATATTGTAATTCGTTATGGACAATAAAAAATAGCATCTTAAAAAAAAAAAAGACAGAATTCTGTCAAAGCTCTTGAGTGACCTCCCCAGGCCTGAGGCCAAACCCTGTTGCTGAAGAAACCACAGAATGCCACCGATCAGCATCGAGAGACCCTTCAAGGTCCGGAATGGTAACCAGCCCCCAGATGCCAGTTAGTGCAGTGCTGGAAGGCACTACACAAGCTGCCAGGGGAAGCTGATCAACAACAGCTGAAGTAAACAGACCACTGGCATGAAACACAGTCTGCGGCCATGAGTAGGCGACCACACCTCCTACTGGGAGGGAACAGCGAACCAAGAAAGGAGCAGGTGTGCAATGGAGAAACCTGGGCCTGGGGGAGACAATCAACAGCTTTTGGATTCGAGATCAACTTCTTTAGGCTGCACAAGAATAAGATGGTGTGCGAATAAATTTTCTGTGCTATTTTGTTTACTGTGACATATTTTTCCTTTCCACATATCTTGTGTAAATGACAGGATTTCATTCTTTTCTGGCTAAGTAGTATTCCATTGCACCTCCTGGTCTTTATTCATTCATCTGTCCATGGGCATTGTCGTAGTTAGCTCACGCTTCTTGGATGAACCTCCAAACCAGGCACAGCTTATGTGATGAAGAAAGGATTACAGATCCACACACAGAGAGAGAAACCATCACCAGCATCTCCAAAAGCAAGCACACTCAGCAGTCAAACCGAAGGAACTCCAGGCAGAAGTCAGACTGCTGTTGTCTACATATATATAGCTGAAACTCCAGATCTGCCCCAAGAAACACCTTAGGACTGGACTCTAGAATCCACCTCCTTCAGGTTCCAATATTTAGAAAAACACCTGAATCTATTGGGGAACATATATTCAAACTCTGACATTCCTCCCCTGGTCCCCAATCTATTCATTACCATCTCACATTGTGTATTGTGTTGTGTCCAAATTTAAAGATCCCACAGTCTTTACCAACTTAAGATTGTTTCAAAGTCCCAAGTGTCATTTAAGCCTCTTCAACTGTGAGTCCTATAAAATCTAAACAAGTTCCAAACTTTTAACATATAATGGCACAGAGTAAACATTTCCAACTGCTATGAGGCATAACAGGAAGAGCCTGGACCACTGCAAACTCAACCACTATTAGACAAACATCAAACATCTGCAGCTCAAGTCCGATATCATAACCAGTGACTGACAGTCTATGGCTTTTCCAATTTCACCCCTCCAGCTTGACTCAGTAGCTGGGGGAAACTCCCATCCCAAGTCAACAAACTCCATGGTGGCCCTTGCGTAGTCCTGGAATATCCAAACATCTTTAGGTCTACATGCAAACCATGCTCCATCTTCCAGTGACTTCACTAGTCAATCAGAGACTGCACACACTGTTCCATGTACCACATCTCAACAGAAGCTTCCAGAACCATGTATACTTCATGACCCACTCCATGCCTGCATTTTTCATGGTTCCAAAAGCAATATCAGGTATGCAGGACACAGCCATATTGTTAATTCAGAGATGAAATAACCTTGGGAAGCAGGTTCCTTCCTTCAGTCTTTCCTGGGTGGAAATCACCTCAGGCATCCTTTCCACTGTTTCAGTGCAAAGCATTGGCCATCCTTAATCACGGTAATACCTCTTTTACAACAACCTTTAGCAAGTTGCGGTGCCAGCAAGTTAAGCTTACTTGAATTTTTTTCAATTTAAATCTTAAAATTCTCAGTTCCATATCGTTAGCCAAGCACAACAGCCTGTTACTTAAATTCAACCTTGATCAAACTCTCTGGGAATGGACAGCGGAATGCAGACATCCTTTGTGCCAGTAACAAAGTTTAAATAAAGTTCTCTTTGGTATATCCTTCCCCTTTGAAAGTTTCTAAGTCAAGCCTCCAAATACGATTCTGTCTTCACTTAGCATTTTCAAACTGTCATCAGAATAGTCCTTAAAACTTGGCTTACCACTCTGGGAGGTGTCTTCAGTTGCAAGTACCAAGCTCTGTCCCATTTTTCTCCAGCACATAAGCTCCAAAAGACCAAAATCCACATGGTCAGATTCATCTCAGCAACTCTACCTCACTCCTGGTACCCAAAACTGTTGTAGTCAGCTTTCTCATTTTTCTCACAAAGAACCTGACCAAAAGCATTTTGTGGAAGGAATGGGTTAAGACCCAAGGGGAAGAAGCTTCATGATGGCAGGGAAAATGACAGCATGAACTGAGGCTGGACATCACCTCCATCACAACTTCAAATAACAGCAGGAAGGTGTGCCAAAACTGGCCAGGGGAATCTGGCTAAAACACCAATAAGCCTGCCCCCAACAACACACCTCCAACAAGGTTGCAATTCCAAAATTGCCATTAGCTGGGGATCAAGCATTCAGAGCACATTAAGTTTATAGGAGACACCTGAATCAAACCACCACAGACATTTAGGCTGGATCCATATCTAGCTCTGTACTGAGCGTATGCAGATGTTTGTTCAACATACCAATTTTTGGGCTAGAGAGATGGCTCAGCAGTTAAGGCACTTTCCTCCAGTGCCTAAGGCCCCTGGTTCAATTCCCCAGTACCCACACAAGCCAGACCCATAAAAGTGGTGACCCTGGTGCTCTCTCTCTCTCTCTCTCTCCCTCTCTCTCTCTCTCTCTCTCTGCTTGAAAAATGAATAAACAAAATATTTTTAAAAAACATACCAATTTTTATCTCTTTGGGATAAATGTCCAATGGTAAGATAACTGCAACCAATGGTAGCTCTTGAGGAAATTCCATTTTAGTGATGGTTTATTAACTTACACTCTCATCAGTGGTGTGTGACCATTCCCCTTTCTCCTGTGTAGCCATGTTCACTTCTCCTAAGTGTGAAAGCTTCCAAGATGGCACTCATATTTATATTCCTGCTGTTTCGCGCTCTCTGTGTGAATAATGCTGTCTTACATTTCCCAGGTCACTCTTCACAGAGCACATGCACAGCCATTATCCACTTTGAGTCTGAGCGTTTGTGGGTCCAGACAAGATTTAATTTTACAAGACTAGTATCCAAATTTCTCTAACATCCAGACCCTCTTCTCGTGACTATTCCACCATTTTGTCTGCAAAGTAAAATTTAGACTATCCATTGGCCTCCTATTAAAAGTCTTGAGACTGGGTTCTGGGGTCTGGAACCATCATGTTAATAAGGGTGGAGGAGTTGAGGGTAGAACCTTAACCCTAAGTTTTGTCTTTTAGTACACCAATGAATCCACCACTCAGACTGAAAATGATTTTTATACAAACATCACATTCTATTCAAACATCACTGGGATAAAAAGGAAGGAAAAAAAAGAGTGAGATAGGAGGAAAGAATGTGGCCTGATGGGCTCATAAGTAGAGAACATCAGGAATAAAAAGATAAAAGGTGCATTCTTTTAAAGAGACTATGAAAAAAATGAAATGCATAAGAAAATGTCCTCTCCTGCCTTCAGCAAAAAGCTGCCAAGGGGGGAGAGAAATAATTATCTTACCGGGAACCCAGCCAAGCATGGCATGTGCTCTCTAAGGAAAATAAACACAAGACCCCCAGTTTCTGCCATTCCGGTTTGAATCTATGCTTGGGGGAGGGCACTCACCTGTGCACAGGTCCCAGCCCATTGGCCTGGGCTGTTCCTAGGGTCCCAGCCAATGGGCTTGCATTTAAAGGAGACCTGCCCTACTTGGGCAAGCTGCAGGCTTGGCTGGGTGGAGCTGGAGATGGATGACAGACCAGCAAAGTTGTGGCGTGAGACCACAGGGAGCTGTCCTTAACTGACTGCCTGGCTCAGAATCTACCTATCTAACCCAGTCTCCCACAGTGTGGCCCTCTTTGGTCTTTATATTCTGAATGTGATAAAGTCTTTTACCCAACTGAGAGAGGAGAAGAAACTCCCCAGCAGTGAAAAGTGCCCTTCTCAAGGGCAGGAATCCATGTGGGGTAGACCTAACAACGAGAAGAGGAAGCAAATCCTTAATGTTGGGGGGGAGGGTAAAACTGACTGCTCAGTAGAGTCTGAATGATTTCTCTTGTACCTCCTCCACAAGGGATGGCCATGCCGTTCACCTGGCCCAAGGAAAGGTCAGGAGTAAATAGTCTCCATCCACATTTTACCTTTGAAAATCTCCATGTACTGTATAGTATCGTCATTTTCACTGAGAGATGATGATGGAGAGAGGCCCCCACTTCTAAGCTTGGCAAGTCACTTTTCTTGGATGGAATCCTACTTTTCCATCTGTGGGTAATAACACCTAGCCTACAAAATGGTTGGGAAGATAAAAATAATATCTGTAAAGTGCATGGAAAATAATGAGCTCTGAAGATAGCTCTAGTTAGTTAGAACCAAGCAAATGGGTGGGGGTGTACTTCTTAAGGCTGGAGAGCCGGTAATGGTGGGACGAAGATCCCAACCTCATCCACAGACCCTCCCCGCAGAAAACCAGGTTTCTGCCTCTTGTGACCAGATGTAAGCCTGCAAGCAAAGAGCCCCCACCAACATAGAAGGAAGCCCTGTGCCCCATCCAGAGCTACTGAGACCCTCAAACCACTATGCCCCTGGAGGCCAGGCTGGAATTGCATATCAGAGAGGAATCTGAGAGGAGGTGGGGCACCAGGCATGGAAGATGCCCCTCCCACCCCTCCTTCAACCTCCATTGTCCCTGATTCCCATCCTAGCTCGGAGGGCAATGGAAAGCTGTCCGAGTAGGGTAGGAGTTGTAAGCCAGTGAAGTGTAGGGAGCCCCAGGAGCATAGTCCTGCCTGAACCCCAGGTTGCAGCCATCAGCCTGGACAGGGAGAAGGTCCCAGGCGGCTCTGGACTGAGGAAAGCAGGGTTTAGACAAGGCCAAGGCAGCTTGAGGCTGACCAAGGCCGATGCCCCTCTGAATAATGCTTATGGAGGTCTCAGCCCGAAGCCCAGCACATAGTGAGTGACTGGAGGTGCGGCCAGTGCCTCCCACTCTGCACAGGGGCCGCTCATGACCTTGATGGCAGGGAGCCTCCTTCTTCCACCCACCCTTCATTCCCTGGGTGTTCCACAGCCCTTGAGTAGGACTGGGATGAGGAGTAGATAGTAGGAGGACCCAGGAAAGGCAGAGGTGGGTGTTCACAAAAATAACCCACAAGTCCATTGGTCAGGCAGCCCTCCTGGAGCAAAGGTGCTGAGGGTGGAAGCACAAAACTTCCAGAAGATAGCTGAGCCCTCGGAGGGGACTTCACACAGCCTTGTCTTATCCTCTTACTGAAATCAAGGCTGTAAGTCTAAAAGCCGGAACGGAGCTTCACCCCAGGGAGCCTGGTTCCCTGTAAATCTGTAAGAAATGCACTTTCTCTTCTTCCTCACATTTTCTAGATAAGGAGGAGGCCCTTCCTAGGTGTCTGAAGAAGACAGCAATTTCTCAGTCTGCTGTGTGCATGCGCAAAACATTGGGATGCCACAAAATATGGGTAAGTTATGTGGGCGTTTAGGACTTCCTATAATGCTGCTTTGAAATCCCCACCCTTTTGTCAACTACGCCTTAAGGGTGTCTGCCAAAGGCCAGTTCCTCAGACCGCTAACTCTTGAGTTAAAAGAAACACGCAACCCTGTCACCTCATGAAAGGAAACGCAGTCAGCCATGCTGCTGGGATGGACCTCTAACCCAGGCACAGTTAATGGGAGGAAGGAATTTATTGAAGCTACAGATCCAGGGGAAGTTCCATACGGTGAAAGAGGTTGGCCATCACCAGCTACACACACACACACACACACACCCAGCAAAACAGTAGTGAGCTCCTCAGATCCACACCCAGAAACACCTTTGGGCTGGACTCTGGGATCCACCCACAGCAACACCTCCTTCGAGTCACAAGATTTAACAGAACTCCTGGATCTATTGGGGAACAGACATTTAAACTATCACAGGAACTTTTTGATCTGGGAGGTGCTGCATGCCTGCTCCTAGCCCCACTGGGTGGACCTCCCCCGCTTCAGACAGGATGCATTCCGACCCTCTAGCCCTGGTGTTGAGTGATTAGGATGGATGTGAAGTGCCCAAGGAGAAGCTTGCTAGAGCATGGATGGAGAAACTCTCTTCCTCTTTGAGAGGGCACAGAAAAAAAGAATATTTCCCTTTTTTGGGCTTCATTGCCATTGCCTGGAACTCCTGCAGTCTTCCAAAATCATGAAAGATACTAGGCTACAGGACAAGCAGAATACTGAAGTGATAAGGGAAAAATTTAGGGAACAAGTGAGGTCTTTGTAACATTGTTAAGCTACCAATTCATTAGCCCGGAGGGGGAGGGGAATGCCTTGGAAATGTCTTGTTACAGGAGACGAATCATTTTTCTTACTTAGACTAATCTTATGTATTGAACCCAAACCCATCCCGATAGATATTATTAATGAGACCAGACTCTCACTGAAACACATGTGCAGAGACTGAAGTCCAACAAGGCATCAGAAAGCATTGCCAGATTTGGGATCCTTGGTACCTCTCAGAAAACAATGTATTATTTTGTCTCCATATCTGCTCAGGTATTTCTTATTCTAATGTTAGTTGCTTTTACCTGAAAAGAACCTATGACAACAACTTATATGAGGGAGCTTTATTTTGCTCTGGTTTCAGTATTCAGCCCATAGTTTCTTGGCCCCATATGCTCAGAAAGAACGTGATTGTGGCAGAGGAGGCTGTGCACCTACGGCACCCAAGACAGGACACAGATCAAGAGACACGGTCAGGGGTCAGCATGCCTTGAGTGACCTATTTCCTTCATCTAGGTGCCACCTTCAGAATCCAGAACCTCCCCCAAAAGCACTATCAGCCTTGGACCAAGCACTTAGCACAGGAGCCAAGAGGCACATTACACATTCATCCCATCACAAGCCAGGGCAAAGATCCAAAGATTCAGACCGTGACTTCCATTGCTAGAGTGGCTAAGTTACTCTCCTGTCATTTGCTCCTTTTGATGCCTGCTTTTTTTTTCTGCCAACTGTCTGGCCCTGTCTCTAACTCCCAGTTCAATTCCCGAAAGGACTCAGCTAGTGAGCTGCATGGTTTATGATAGAGGATCTTTCATACCAGGCCACCTCCTAGGTTCTACTCTCTCTATGGATTAGCTGGCCTCTAATCAGGAGTCTGGATCCAGGGCATGGCCCACCCTATGCAGACTCAGGCCCTGGCAGAGGCTGTGGGTTGGAGATGCTCTCTTACAAGGAAGCAATGCTCTTGGCAGGTAAAAAGACAGACCTTCCAGCAAAGCCTTCAAGAGAAGAATAAAATGGTCATGCCTAGTAAACAAGAGGTCGAGCAAAGGCATCCAATCCGACTGCAAGCCCTCTCTGCTACACATACAGCACATATCCAAGAATGAAGTACCCAGGCAGAGCATCTGCCTGCTATCATACCATCACACTACTCAGAAAATACCCCCCAGGTGAACCCACCATGCATCCCCACAGGAATCAGACATATTACCACAGTTCAAAAATGTGCAGCATGACTTTCCACGTGGTAGGTACCCCATGGAAATGTTTTAAGGTGTTTTGTTGGGTTAGTCGTTGTGAAACCCTTCACACGGCAGCACTGTTGTGGGGTTGGGCAAAGAGCAGATGTTACTTGGAGCAGAATGTCAGCAACAACAGTAGAATGCTTTGTAGAACAAGGTTTTAGAAATCATATGAGAAAGCCAGGCATGGTGGCTCAAGTCTCAGCATTTCGAAGTCAGCCACAGGCCACTGGGATGAATCTTCAAACCAGGCACAATTTGGGGGAGGAAAGTATTTATTGAAACTATAGACTGAGGGGAAGTTCCGTAACAGCGAAAGAGGTTGGCTCTCTTTCATAGGTCTGAGCAGAGAGAAAAACCCGTCACCTGCATCACACACACAATAGCAAATAGGCAGGAGGGCCAAAGAGAATTTCTTCCCCTTTATACAGCCTAAGGATGGGGTCTTACAACCCTTCCCCAGACTTAATGGCTTCCTGAGTCTCTGGAATTTCCTTCCTGCACTGCCCACACAGGAAAGGATGTTTACTTCTAGCTTCTTTGTGCTTCTTTATATCCTGCCCCTTGCTGAGAGGCTGCCTTCCTATAAACATCCTCAGAGACCTACCCAAGATAATTAAAAAGATCAAGTTGACAACAAAACCTAACCATCACACAGCACTTGGGAGGTTGAGGCAAAAGAACTGCTTTGAGTTCAAGACCAACCTGAGTTAACAGTAAGACTTTGTCTCAAAAAGAAAGAGAGAGAGCGAGCAGAGAGTGAACTAGGAAGGGAGGGAAGAAAGAAAGAAGGAGGGAGGGAAGGAGAAAGGAAGGAAGGAAATGAGGGAGGGAGGGCGGAAGGGAGGGAAAAAGAGGAAGAAAGGAGAACACATAGGGCACAGTCAAGCAAGGAGCCCACGCATGAAAGCTGCTCTACAGTCACTGTGATTACAGCGGGCTCAGCTGAGTTTTTCCTGTGAACAAGAAATTGCAGGGGTCTGAGAGGCGCAAGCTGTGGTACTTCTGTCATGTGTTTTTTCTACAGCCTTTAGTTGTGTGAATTTACTGAACCACCATTTCTTCATTGATGAAAGGTGTCTTGAGATACTTCACTCATGTCACTATAAACATATGTAGTCAGGCCTTAAACATGTTAAACGTATGATATGGCATTCTAAGCTATACTTCTAAAGGAGATCTTCGGCCTTTCTGGGCCTGGGGCACAAAAGGCTGAGTCAAGCATTTTATGCTATGAAGCCTAGGTTACATAGTGAGACCTGTCTCTAAAAGAACCATGCAGAAAGATTTTTCTATGAGACCAAGGGGGTGGAATCTGCTTATTTAGAGACAATTAAAATTTACTTATTTAGTTGGCTAGTTATTGTGTGTATGTATATAGACATGTGTGCCATGGTGTGTGCGTGTGGAGGTCAGAGGACAACTTCAAGGTGTCTGTGTCCCACCTTCTCTGATACATAGTCCCCTGGTGCTGAAAATGAGCTGCCAGATGCCAGACTACAGAACAACGTCAGAACTAGATGGTCCACAAAATTTGGGTTCTCCTGGTTCCACCTCCTCTTGTCATAGACACACTGGGATCACAGAAGCATGAGGCCTAAGCTCGTTACTGAAGAACTGAGTCCTGGCCAGCATGCTTTGCAAGGAAGCTCTTTTAACTGGTGAGCCAGCTCCCAGCCATATTTACAAATATTTTAAATCAAAATCTGATTACTAGGAGCCAGAAAGAATTTGACTACCCAAATACTGATAAAATATATAAAAAAAAAAACCAGCTGGTGATGGTGGTGCATGTCATATGATCATTTGGAAGACTGAGGTAGAAGGGTCATGAGGTTCAAGGTGAGCTTGGATTACATAATGAGATCTTATATCAACATACCTTTATATACCATATATATATATATACACACACACACACATATATATATATATATATACATCAATTTACACACATATGAAAAATAAGATCTACACCTGCACCTGCCACTTAGTTTGATGGTTTTGGGGAAGTCACTTTACTTCCTTATACTCTAGTCCTACAAATAGGAATTATAACCCATAATCACTGTATTTAAGCCAAACTCACATAATAAATTCAATGCCCTTCATAAAATACAAGCTGAGGAGCTGGCGAGATGGCTCAGTGGTTAAAGGTGCTTGCCTGCAAATTCCCCCCTTCCTGGGATTCCATTCCCCAGTACCCACATAAAGCCATACATGTGCCTGGAGTTTTGTTTGCAGTGAGTGGCAAGAGACCCTGGCACAGCCTCATTCTCTCTCTCTCTCTCTCTCTCTCTCTTAAAATATTTGTATAAAATACAAGCTGGACACTAGTGTTAGCTAATGTTTCCCCTCCCCAAAATAACTGGCTGGTCACCCGAAGTGGCCAGGAAAGCCTGCAGCAGGACAAGTCCAGCTTGAGCATCTGGACTCCTATGGAGAGAAAAAGCCCATGGAGAAGGCAGCAGGTCAAGGGCTGTGCCTTCTCTTTGGCGCATCTTCATTCCACAAGTGAAAAGCGCAGACTGAGAAGCACGCTAGCCTAATTCTTAACATCACCAAGAGCAGAAACTAAAAGCTTAAAGAGGAAAAAAACCACATCACACCCAAATGGCAACTGGGTTGCTTAGAGAATAAAAGAGAAAAAGAAGCCACAGCAAAATGCATCATAAGATGAGGACATTAAACAGATCGAAGGAATGGAACCAAGCACCTATAAAGCAGAGGAGAGACGGAGTTTCGGAGATGTTATCCTTGGCTGCAAATCAACTATGCCTGTGCTTAAACAATGGTGTGTGAAACATCTTAAACAGGAAAGAGCGTTGGAAAGACAGGCTGCAGGCAGTCGGGGTGGAGGCTGGCATTTGGAACTTCAATCCAGGACAAAGAAATGGGACGAGAGATGAGTGACAAACATACCCATAAGAGCAGAAGGACAGATGTGTTCTCCCAACTACTCACAGCATCCAGATGAAGGAAATTTTTATCGTAGGTCCAGTCCCTATGCAGAGCAATGCTTTGGAAAGGATTCAGCAAAGAAAAAGCCAACAATGATGCTATAGATACCCAAATAATGAAAAACTATTTTTCCTGCTTATTCTATGGTTCATGGACAATAAAGACACATGTTAAAAATGTAGACCCAAGTAATGAACGCATACATGTCCATACATAAATACAAACCCACGAGGTATACAGTAGCCCTGTTAGAAGCTTTCACAAGCACACAGCATTCTGTAATCAACCTAGACAACACTAAGAACCAATTTCAGTAAGACCATGTGACCTCGTGGTTTAGTCTTGAGTTAATGAGAATGAACACAAGCGTGAGGTCTAAGATCAGCTCTGCCATGTGTGTGAGGGCCAGGCATATTCTCTAGCCTCTCAATCTATAAAACTGAGATGATAATAAACACTTCATAAGGCTTTGGAAAGGAGTCAATGAAAGAACACATTAAAAGCATTGGCACGTATGCTCAAAAACGAAATGGTAACTAATATTTTAATTGCTTCTATCTCCCAAGCTTAAAGTGAGAAAGATAACTGCTCTCCAAGATCCTTTTTATCTTGAAAGACATATGGTTCAACCCCAGTCAAGGTTGTGGTTTCTCAAAAAAGCTGAAAATAGCCCAGTGTAATGGCATTTATCAACTATTTGGGAGAGAGAGCCCAAGAATTCTAGACTAGCCTGGGCAACACAGCTAGACCCCATCTAAAAAAAATAAAAGTACAAACAGAAAATTATACAATCAAGCGATTCCTTGAGAAGCACTGCTCACATGGAAGTAAGACAGAGTCAGAGAGCAGCAAGCCGGTTGGCTCTGCCCACACGACTGCCCAAGATGGCCCCAGAGGGCGAGCCAAAGAGCTTTCAGCCCATGGCAAGCACGCTACTCTTTGACCTCAGGCAAAGAGACCTTTCTGACACATCTAGCGGAAGCTCCATGATACTTTGAAGTCAAGCTTTAACCCCTGAGTAAAGGCAGGCCATGATCCAGCCCTCAGGCCTCTACTCCCGACTGTATCCAGCTTCTCCTCACTTGACCCCAGGCTCCAACCACGCCGAGTTGCTCCCCACTCCAGGATGGCTTCACTGATTCTTCCCCATCCTTAGGTCAGTACGTGGACATCGCCTCTTCCAAGATTTCTCAACCTCTCAGGACCTCGTTTCGACTTCCATCTCCAACGTTGTTTCCTCCTCTGCTGTTGCTGCTTCTCGGGGCTCTCCAACGAGGCTGTAAGCAGCCTGCATTGCTAGTCATCTCAGCCCCAGTACCCAGAGGCCCTGGAGTGCCTGGCCCAGACATGAGCTCATGACACAGATGAATGAATTCAAGCAGATGAAAGACTAGGCGGCTGGATCAGCTGGCACGGGTTCTGTATCATGAAGAAGGTTGCGAAAGGTAAGCTCAGCTCCCAACATCTTTTTCTTCTTTCGGATATTTAGAAACCTTACATCTGTCAATATTCAATGTAGGTCCCCGGAAAGGAAAATACGGAGACTGTTTTCAGAGCTACTGTTGGTCCCACTCACCTTCAGTGAGAACGACACCTCGGTCCCTCTCCACGACTACTCGAACCAGCACGACTCAACTTTCCCACTCTGTCTGCACAATGTAAAATTCACGTCATCTTCAGCTCTACCGTTGCCTTTAAATCATAACAGCTTCTGTCCTTGGATCTACACATCCCTTCCTATCTCTGCCGTTATTACGAAAAAGTTCTTTGTAGAAGAATGAAAACTCTATTAAAAGAGTCTATTAAAAAACTTAAAAATGGAACAACAAGAGGCAAGTAATCCAACCAGCAAATGGGAAGATGAACCGAAAGACATTTCTCAAAAGAAATTCAAACGCCAAAATTTTAGGAAAAGATGCCCATCACCTTTGGCCATCAGAGAAGCGCAAATCAAAGCTACAGTGAGATTCCATCTCAGGCGGAACAGCTGTTCTCAAGAAAATGAAAAATAATAAACGTTGGCAAGGATATGGGAAGAGAAGAACTCGTACGCTGCTGATGGGCAAGTAATTCAGTGCAGCCACTACAGCCAGTATGGAGGCTCCTTAAAAGCCTCTAGGCAGGTCTTCACCAGGTACAGCCATTCCTCTTCTGGGTATTTACCGAAAGAATGCAAGTCAGCACAGCATGGAGATGCCTGCACATTGTGCTCATGGTGGGGCTAGTCATTTTAGGCAGGATATGAAGTGAGCCTCGATGCCCACCAACTGATGAATAAAGAAAATATTATATATAATATTACATATGTTAGGTATTATATCTGCACGCACAATGAATATTTAGCCACAAAGGGCAAGGACTAGAGCATCATGTGAAGTGAAATAAGCCAGACTCAGAAAGTGTCACGTTCTTTCTAATCTGTGGAATCCGGATGGGGGATAGAGAAGGAGATGAAGAGAGGAGAGAGGGGCAAGAGACTTGATGGGTAAGAATCTGATCAAAACGTTACATGCAAGTACGAAAACTTCAATGAATCCTGATAGTTTACATATGTGCTAATAAAAAGGTTAAAATACTTGCTCGCCATAAGAAGTTTTAAATTATGTCTAGTCAATATATGAATATATTTGTTCTTCGTAACATTTAGAGTACAAGGAAGTCAATAAAATTAATTTAAAAGACAGGTTTGAAATTAAATACTGTGGTCACCTATCACTTTGTATGTGTGCGTTTAAATATATGCAGACTGATTTGATTACTTGACTGAAAAGATAAAAAGAATAAATTTTCCTCCACAATATGAAACCAACAAGGACACCTGGGCAAGCTGACATCATATGACTCAACAAAGAGCAAAGCCTCTGTCCCTTCGACTCTGTTAGGACAGCCTACTCTCCTGGAGTCCAATGGGACACAGACCTAACTTCTTTTCAAAATATTTATTTACTTGAAAGAGAATGAGCACATCAGGGCCTCCTGCTACTACAAACGAACTCCAGGAGTATGTGCCACTTTGGCATCTGGGGAATTGAGTTCAAATCATTAGGCTTTGCAAGTAAGCAGGAGAGCAAGCAAGCAAGTACCTTTAACTGCTGAGCCATCTCTCCAGCCCTAACTCTTCTTTTGCAACAGAGTCTCACTACATAGCCCAGGCTGGCCTCAAATTCTTCATTCTCCTGCCTCAGCCTCCCCAGTGTTGGGGAGCCACCACGCCTAGTTTTCTTTTTTAATCTTTATTATACTAGGACAATTAGGGGCATAGGACTCTACTATCAAAAACAGGAAAGCTGGCCTTTCTCCTTGGAAGCAGGGACAATATTTCATTGCTTTTGGCTAGAAGAGGCCTGCTTTAAGAAACAACTGAACTATGCCAGCTATGGCTGGTAAGAACATCAATTAATATTAATTACACCGCAATTAAATCATAGAACTAAGAAAGCACTAATCAAAGTTTATAGGAGCAGTTTTATAGAGTCTTCTTCAAGTGTATGAATGAAATAATTCTGCTGTTTAATTTGCTTCTTTATAATATTACTTACTTGGGGCATATGACAGATTTCCTTCAGAAAAAAGCATAGGCAACAGAGGTGACCACTTTGGAAGGTGTAGCCAAGTGGGCGTGTCCAGCTGAAGACTTGTCAGGTAAAAAGTTTGCCCTTCAGCTTGGACTAGAGTTCATGGGTCTTTGGAAGTTTAGCATTGTCCTCGGGGAAGAAGGAGCTTTGCACCCGGGGTTGTTCAGGTAGGATCAGATTTTTCTAAGCTTCAGGTTTCTCATCTCCTTCATATAGCTCTGTTGAACAAGTCCCAGATTCAATATTCCTAATCTCCACCCCCTTCCACAATCTCAGCTTGTGGCTCATCTCTCACACTGGCTGGTCTGGGCAGGATGACAAACCCAGATTTTTCCCCCTCTCTTGTATCTAATTATGTAGTGCTCACTTGAGCAAAGATGACAGAAAAAAATCTGCATTGTTTAGAGGATTTCCTCATTATTTGCATTTAACGTACACCAGTGATTGTTTAGGCATCTAGTGTTTGTGAGTGGAAGCTTATGAATCACACATCCGGGCTCTCTGGACTCCAGTGATGTCATTTCAGGCTTGGGAGGAGACACAGCTTTGGGAAGGATTTAACGAGCATCCAGTCAGTGTCAGGGGAGCTGCTCTTCTGTAAGAACAATGTGACACTGAGAGATCTGAACAACTCTTCTGCATCTCGTAAAGCCAGGGTGAGACATTTTCCATGCTGTCATTCAACTTCCTTTTAAAAGTCTCATGCAATCAGTTCCTACATGAGCCCTCTGCAGACTAATTTTATCCTTTTGATTGTCAGGAAACAAAAACTATGGAATCCAACATCCTTAGCCTTTTCTTGGGCTTTCAGAAGTCATATGTCGATGTATTACTCTGGCCAAGCCAATCTGCTTAAGTCCTCATTGCCTCCTCCATCTAGGCTACAGTACTGCACTATGATTATCGTATCTAATGTGTCTCAATCTGAGCCCTTCTGGAGCAGGAAGCAGGACAACCTTCAAATCTTAGATGAAAAAAAAATATTTCACTTAATTCAACAAAATTAACAACACAAATACTGGGCCAGGTTCCTTAGTAAACTACAATATAAATAATTAAGATTCATGCTCAAAAAGGTTACACAGAAGCAAAAAAAAAAAAAAAACTAGGGATTTTTTAATGTAGACACATATAACCTCAGATGTCCTAGCTCAGAATCTGACACCTGGCTCGAATCCCAGAATCCTTGTGCTGTAGTGTGTCCTGTTCATCCATTGCTTCAATTTCATCGTCCCAAAGGACAGGCCAAAATATCTCAAATGATGCTGCTTGGAGGCATCATGACATTGGTAGGACATAGTGAACTCCCAGCAGCCACTGGCTTTTGCTTGACTCCTTTCTCATGTACAGTAAGCGCATTCTTCCCATGATAACCAGTCCCACACTCAAGCTGAAAAGTGGCTGGGAAGAAGTATCTTTCCCAAGTTCTAAAAGAGAAAAGCCTTAATTCTGCTCTCTTAAAGACCACCTTCCTCAAATCCTAGCCATATAGAAGATATGATAATCTTTTGTTGTTTTGGTTAGAAACAGGATCTCACTGTGTGTCCAGGCTAGCATCACACTCACGATCCCCCGGCTTTTTGGCCAGAGTAGAGCAGCTGGGATCCTGGGAGGGCTCAGGGCCTGATGAGCCATTGGGCCACAAAGGTAAGGCCATGCCACCCTCTTCCTTGACCAAGAAGGACTAGGACAGGACAGGGAACTCTTTCCAAAACAAAGACTGCATGAAAGCTCAGCCTGCTGTCTTGTACAAGTTCACCCTGAGGTCTTCCATGCCACCAGCACTCCCTGCATATATGATCCCAAAGTAGGAAGATGCCAGCTTGAGAAGATGACTCTGTGTGGTGAACAGTCTCCCCCCCCCCAGGCAATTGAACAGTGGAGGGGTCCAACCAATCATGACTGGGGGAAGAGGCAGGAAAAGGAAGCTCGTCCGTTTGGACATCTAGCCTAGACCTCAGTCATCCTCAGCTTCAGCCCTCCCTATCTCCTGGAGCTCAGCTCAGGGACAATCACACCACCCTCCTTGGACTCAAAGTCACCAGCACCCTGATGGCCTGGGGACCAAAACATGCAGGCACGTGACTCATCAGGTTCCAGACATTCTGCTCAATGGTTTTCATGGAGCCCTTGACATTCTCTGCCATGATCAGAATCACTGGAAGCATGGAAGCCAGGATGGTTTATTCTGAGTTTATATTTTACTCCATGCCTCCTCTCCTAGAGGAATCACAACCAATTACAGGTCAATCATGTTTTAAGACATCTGTTCGTAAGTGTTTAAAAATACTCACTTCAAGAACTGAGGGCTTTTTTAAGATGGGCATTTAGACTGAGCTAGGAGACCAGAAGCTGTATGTTCCAACATGACACCACCAGATACATAGTGCTCTGGAGCACGTGAAAGATGGCTGGTGCTATTGTGGTACTAGATTTCTCATTTAACTGGAGTAAACATTATTTACTTTAAAAACTAAAGAACTAGCTGGGCCTGGTGGTGGTGGTGGTGGGCCTGGTATGCACCTGTGATTCCAACACATGAGAGGCTGAGAGAGGAAGATTATGTGTTTGGGGCCAGCCTGGGGCTGCAGAGCAAGACCTTGTCTCAATAAGAACAACAAAAATAATAATATAAAAAATAAACTGAACTAGTATAAATATTTTTTTAACAATAATTGATCCTTTTGGCAGGAGACTGCGTTTCGGTGTAACTATTTCTCACATTTGATATTATCATCATGTACTGTGAATACATATATGGGGCACACCTATTGCTTTACTGTTACATATGAAAAATACGTCACTATTTTAGTGCATGTCCACATTCTGATTGAGTTCAAATGAATATTTTTCTATATAGCAATTCAATACTATATTGCATTTTAAAAATATTTTTCAGATATCACGAGCTACAGTGGCACCTTTACAAATAAATGGTAGTTATAGGAATTAAAAATTTTTATTTTAATTGCAGCGCACTCATTTTTCCGTTTAAAAATAAGAATAAGGCTGAAGCCGACTCCATGAAATGTGTCCTGGATAATGTTGTTAAAATCAGGCGTTGTACACATGCAAAAGCAATGAGTCATTATAAATTTATGGAACTGTTGAAAGAAAGAGAATACAGTGAATTTAATGGATTCATGATTTTGTTGCCAATGCTCTCTGGTTGGGTTGAGAAAGAGTTATAAAACTTTACTGTATTATTTATTTCAATTCAAGATTTTCTTAAAACTTAAAGGTTTGCTGAAGATTTTAAAATAAAAGACAAATAAAAGCCATATATTACATTTTCACTGGTAACAACACACTAAACCAAATCTGAAATTCCCAGGTATAGATAGGCAAATGGTGACTTTCAGTCATTACTTTCAGTAATGATGACTTTTACTATCTTTAACTGAGTCCATAGGCAGTTTTTAATTAAATTGGCAGCATTATGTAAACTTGCTTCAAGCCTATAGAAAATGTGAAGAGATTGTCAATATTGGGAAAGCTTCTTTCC
>PVHP010036698.1:0-17750 GCA_004024765.1 Zapus hudsonius
ATTTCCCACCTAAAGCCAGATGCACAAACTGGTGCATGCATCTAGAGTCCTTTGCAGTGGTCGGAGGTCCTAGCACACCCATACTCTCTCTGTCTGTCTCTCAAACAAATAATGTTTTTTAAAAATTTAGTTTCCTCTTGGTAAATATGTAGGTGGTTTCTGACCTTTTGCTCTTATGAAGAATGCTTCCAAGAACAACCTTAAATATACATATTTGTGAAGGAGTCCTTTGGTTTTTTGCACATGTTTGCATGTGTAGTACATGTGGTGTGGTGTGTGGTATATGCACATATATGTGCAGATATGTGGGCCCTGTTCATGTGTTCAGAGGCCAGAGGAGAACATTGGGTGTTCCACCTAATTGCACATCTGCAGGTTTCCTTGAGACACATTCTCTCACTGATTCCAGAGTGTGGCAGTTTGAAGTAGGTGTCCCCCATAAATTCGTGTGTTTGGAATGCTTCACCCCCAGCTGATGATAATTCGGGAGGTGGAGCTTTGTTGGAGGAGGTGTGTTACTAGGGGTGGAACTTGAGGTTTATTAGCCCTCAGTTTGCCAGTGTTAGTTGGCTCACTCTCATGTGGTGGTGTTCTATCTGCTGTGGCAGAGGTGATGTCCAGTGTCTGCTCATGCTGTCCTTTCCCCTCACTTCATGGAGTTTCCTCTCCAGATTGTAAGCTAAACTAAATAACTTTCTTCCATCAGCTGCTTTGGTTGAGTGTTTTGTGCCAGTAACAAGAAGGGAACTGCAACACAGAGCTTGTTACTGGAAAAAAAATGATTTTATTTTATTTGCAAACAGAGAGACAGGCAGAAGAGAGACAGACAAAAAGAATGGGCACGCCAGGCCCCCTAGCCACTGCAAATGAACTCCAGATGCATGTGCCACCTTGTGTGTCTGGCTTTACATGGGTACTGGGGAACTGAACCCAGTTGTTAGGCTTCATAGCAAACACCTTAACTTCTGGGCCATTTCTCCAGTCCCAGAGCGTGTCATTTTTAAAAGCCCCAGCAATTCTCTGGTCTATCATTTCCACAGGGCTGGGGTTTCAAACATGTATGTCTACATCCAGCTATTTATGTGAGTTCTGAGGAAGTAAACTCAGGCCCCCTCAGGTTCTCATGCTTACACAGGAAACACTCTTATCTGCTGAGCCATCTATAGGGCTACTTTTAAAAACTGGACTTATGTCAAAAAAAGAGATGCTTAAGTTCTATCTAAAAACCATCCATCACTGGACCTGATGGCACTGGTCTGTAATCCCAGATATTTAGGTGGCTCAGGGTCACAAGTTCAAGGACAGCTTGGCTAGTTTAATAAGAACCTGTCTCAAATATAAAACAGAAAACAGATTGGGTGTATAGCTTAGTGATAGAGTGCTTGCCTAGTATGCATGAGGCCTTGGGTTCAATTTCCAGCACCATAGCAATAATAATAGATTAATAAAAATTAAAACTTTATGCCAATTTGTACTTCGAACATCTGTGTAAGTTTTTTTTCACATCTTCACTGACATTGGATATTCTCCAGCTTTACTTTTTGGGGCAACCAAATTGCTTTTTATTTGCTTTATAAAAATAGTGTGCTTTTCAACATTAAAGCAGCCTTAATACTCACCCACCACGACTCAGGGAACTGAGCGGAAGAGGGGGCAGAAAGATTGTGAGAGCCGTGGTGGGGGAGACTATCCAGAGGCATGGAACCCTTCAGTAACAACATACTAGGGCCAGGAGAACCGGGCTGAATAATAGGCTATCCATAGTCCCCTGTCACAAGGACTGATCCAGACGACCCACGGAGGAGGATATCCAGCTGATTGGGGATGGGGAGGGGGGGCATTGGGGAATTGGGGATAACAACTCATTGTTGGCCCACTAAATAATGTAACTCATAATGGTCAATAAATATATATATATTAAAAATAGTGTACTTTTGGGGGGTATTTTTAATTTCACAGAAAAATTGAGTGGAAAGGACAGTGAGTTCCCATATTCCACTGGACACCGTCCTTCCCTCAGTCTTACCACCACCAACATCAGGATGAAATCATTGCTGGAATTAAACCTACAATAACATCATCATCCAAGTGCCCGATGGGTACATGATGGTGCCATAGAGAACACTTGCAATGCCTCAGACAGCCTTCCTGAACCCGATTTCTCTCTTCCTTCCTAGCAGAGGCCCTAGTGTGGCTTTCTGAGAAAAAGCTCTTGCAACGGGTCTGTTTCTCAGGATTCCTAACACACTGTGTTCTTTGGTCTTCCTCCTACTGTACACTTCGCCAGCAGATCTGAAACCTCAAGTAAAGGTCTTATGACCCTGACGATGAAAGCCATGGTCACTGTAAAAAAAAAAAATCACGATGATCCTGGTCTGCCTTGTGGATTCTGAAGGTATATTGGTCCCGGATTTGTTATTTTCAGATTTTTTATTACACGAGAAAAAAAATTAACTGGTTTAAGAAAAAATAAGATCCGGTTGTTTTCTCATGTTGAACATTAAGAGTATTCTTTATATATTTTGGATAACAGTTCTTTTTCAGGTGTAATTTCCACTTTAAAATTTATAAATGCATTAATGTTAGTACTGATGCGTTTATCCATTTATGAGTCTTTTTCTGAAATTCATATCTTCTTGCATTTGGCATTAAAATCCATATTCACCGAGACCGCTTCCCCTGGGCCTTCACACATAGCATGATGTACACAGTGCCTTCCCTTTCTGGAATTTACCTCACTTACAAGGAACATGGCTGCCCACCTTCCAGGAACCACAAGACTGGAATACTCCTTGCTTGCAAAACAGAGCAGAACAATCCCCCAGAGTGGCACATGCCATTGCCACAAACACACCTAAGTTAAATGTTACCATCGTCAGCATGAAGCGTTCTACCTTACCATTGGCTAGCTTTCCATGGCTGTGTGGGCCTATGACGTCAGGAAGTTCCAGAATCCTCATCAAGGGCTGAACAAAGTGCAAAGCAAGCATCCTGGGAAAGCCTCAGTCGCAGGGGGTCTGACTGGAAGAGCAGCGGTGGAGGTAGGGGCCTTGGAGGAGCTGTTTGAGGCACTGGGGAGGGAGCAGTGAAAGGCTTATGTCTAAGGGCAACCTTGGGCAGGTGCAGGGATGTGCAAGGGGTGTTTGTGGTGTGATGGATATTCTCATGCTACCTTGAATGCGACAAGAAAGAAAAAACGTTTACTATTCCTCATTCCAGATACAATGTGAGTTTACAGTAGAAAGAAAAATTAAATGTCATCTTACCACCAGATATTATCACTGTTACTCTCTTTATCCCGAATTTTCCCAGCATATAGGTCTGTATATCTAGTCTTCACAAAAATAAGATCATATCAAACACCTTTTGTAATTTATTTTCTGCTCATTAATCTTGTTACAGTTCTCTTTCTCTTCTCTCTCTCCGCTTTCTCCTCTCTCTCTTTCTCCTTTCTGTTTTCTTTTCCTTTTTTTTTTCTTTTTGGTTTTGTGAGATAGGATCTCACCCTGTAGTCCAGGCTTTCTGAGATTTCAGAAATATGCCTCCAAACCCAGCTCATTTGTTTTTCTTTGTTTTTTGAAGTAGGGTCTCGTTCTAGCCCAGGCTGACCTGGAATTCACTATGTAGTCTCAGGGTGGCCTTGAACTCACGGCGATCCTCCTACCTCTGCCTCCCCAGGGCTGGGATTAAAGGCTCTGTTATTTTTTGACATATGCTTGCCCTATGTTACCCATCATAATGGGCTGGAGCTCCAGGTCGCAAGTGATCCTCCAAAGTACCTGGGAGCACCTGGCATATAAAGTCTTTTAAATCCATAAAAATTTCAGCAATTTTCTCTCTTTTTCCTCCTTTAGGCCCATGTTCTAGAAACTAGGTCCCCTGTAGAAAACTTCATGTTTTGGACTTGTCCATCAGGCTAGCACCCATGAAGGTCAGGTTAGCACCCATGAAGGTCAGGCTTTATCTTCATGCTTTACCCATGTTTTGACATTGGACCTTCTCAATCACTCTACAAAGAAAGAACTAATATCTGCATTTTTACAGATATGGAAATCAAGGCCCCAGTGGTTAGTTGAACCAATTTCTTTGGATCATATATCTAAGATTTGGAAAATTGAGGTTCAAGCGGAGGTTTGGTTCCTCTGAAGATATGAGGTGGGGGAAGGGATGTGCTGGCACCACCAGGTCTTCAAAGAGGCCCACAGGGATTGAGCAAGCACATCTCCTGTGCCCTTCCATCTAAATTAACTCCCACCCATCCCCCCAGTCAGATCTGTCTCTTCTATTTTGAAACAGAGTCAAGTTCACTGTCATTTTCATACAATAGAGGCCTCTATAATATATAGTGTTTGGTCTTCCAATTGCAAAGGAAATAAGAATCATAACTGGGCCATCAATCATCTCCTCAGTAGAGAGGAGGTGAACATATGAAAGATGCCTGACATTTTAGAATTCGATTGCTTCCCCAAAAATCTCTTCCTTGGCAGAAGAATTGTAAATGGTGTCATGTTTGTGACTCCAGAGCCCATTGGAAAGTGAGGTAATGTATCCTTAGGGTTGGAGAGGTTTTTTTTTTTTCCTCTTGACATCTTTTCTATATTAATAAAAGAAGCTGATGTGGAAAAGGAATGAACCCAAAAGGTAAAGCTACTGAAAGTAGCTGTTTTTCTTTTGCATCAAAATACAGAAAGTAAGAGACATTTTCTCCAGTGGTGCAGCTCTGGCTAAACAACCTCATGAAAGCAATCCTAATTAAACTTAAAGGCTTGGAAGTTAGCTGCCAAGGGCACACCCGGCTTCTACCCTCCCTTCCAAAATGAGAGAGGCCGAGAGGAAGGCAGAAGTGGCTCAGGTTCAGAGAAGACCAGGGCTCTTTTCATGCACAGCTTGGGCTCTGGGCTCCTCTCATCCTCTAAGTTCCCGCTGGCTTAGAGTTGACTAGCTGGCGGGATCCTCTATTAACAGAAGCCTGAGCCTCAGCAGGAGGACCTGAGCAATCCACTTTGTGACAGATGAGGCAGAGAAAATCACCTGGGGGCTTGGAATGTGGAGTAAGAGCTCCCAGATACATGGGGAAGTTCAATTTTTATTAGGCCTTAAAATCGCCATGTTGCATTTTTACATGGCAAAAAGGAGTGTGAAGATAGATGCATGTTATTGATTTTTTTTTCTTTAAAAAAGTTCACAAGTAAAGCTTTGCTGTGTATGGTGCTTGTGTCCAGTTCATCTGGAAAACGCGTTACTAATTCAGAGAGATGCCACCCCCTCCCCACCTTCCAACAAGGGATGGAGTCTTAGTAGGAGTGGAAGAAGCAGATGAAAGGAAAGGAGACAGACATGTTATCATAGACACGCTGACCTTTTGTCTATGAGCCTCAGTTCCCATGGCTTGTCTGCTTTTCCTAGAACGGGGTGAGATATTTGCAGTAAAGACAGAATCTATTCCATTCAGGATACTCTTCCACCTTTAAAACAAATAAATCAGACAGCTAGCAAAGACCCCAAAAAGTTCCAAACCTCATGTCTTCTAAATTCTGCCCAGCAGGATCATCTGTGACACTCAGGAAATCCTGACTCCCAGACTTCTTCCTGGACTCTGCTTTATCTCCAGAGACTCATCCTCCAGAGACCTGGCCCTGACTCACTGATGAGCCGTTCCCTTCGTGTTCTCAGCTTGTGCTGCCTGGCAATTCTGAATGAATTCAACCACAAGTCGGAATGTTACCAGTGAGGACAATGAGATTCACAGAAGGGACACACCTGAGGTCCCTCAGCACACAGCCAAATAGGGACTGAATTCTTCTTTTATCTTAAATTTTTTATTGTGAACTTTAATATGTGAGCATATTACAAATTGGTCATATTCCAATATAATTATACTCCCATGTTCCTTTTCACCTACTCTCATTCCACTGAGGGCCCTCCTCATGGGGTTAGTGGTGATCACTTTGGAGTCATAAATCCTGTGTGTGTGTTTGGGGAGGCAGGGGGAAATCCCTCAAAGTACACCTTCCCACTCTGTGGCTCTTACATTCCAGCCCCCTCTTCCACAGTGTCCCCTGAGCCTTGGAGGGATTGTCTCCTTCAGTGCTGAGTTCTCAGCAGCCTCTGATTTTCTGCTTTGATGAGTTTTGAGTCTCCTCACTGTCTAGCGCCATCTCAGGCTAGCAGTGAGAGCAGCCTTCATACTTAATCCATCACTTCCTCTGTAGTGTTTGCTGGGCCCTGGCAGCTGTGATAGAGATGGCTGGTCTTGTGCTAAGCACTTGGTTTTCTTTTCTTGTCATTCTGATGGATCTTGGCTTCCATTTGCAAAAGCAGATTCTCTAGCCAAGAATGAGATCAGCATGGATTAAAGGGGATTAAACAGACATTCAATTTATGTTGAACATAGAATCTTCTTTTGGCCAAAGAACAGTGGAAGCTTCCCTCTAGGGTCTGTGACCTTCCAAGCCTTAGTGGTCTGACTTGCTTCTCAGTACCAGGTATGAACTCCCTCCCATGGAGTGGGCCTCACATTCAATCAGAGAGCAGTTGAGAACCTATGTGCCATTATTGCCCTGGTGCATACATCTTGCATGGCTGGTTGATTTTGTAGCTTGTAGGATCCCCTGCTTGTTCACACTGTTGGTGGCTTTTATCCCTAACAGGTCACATAGCACTTCCCAGCACTATGACAGCTACTTAGAAGGGAGGTGACATCCATGTCAGAACAGATTTCTTGACCAAACCCTAGTTAAGGGCTTCTGCAGTTTTGTTTGTTTGCTTAACTACTAGGTCCCATTTGGGGTATGTCCTAGTTTTTAGAGGCAGTTGGTGCTTCTGCCACTGCTGCCCCTTTGTTCTCTGCAGGGTACTCAGTGAACTCGTCTTTTCTACTGGTAGGGGGATAGCGGCCATGGAGAAAACATAAACCAAATTAATCTTGGCAAAAATCTTACCAAGTCAGTTTGCCCCAAATCCCCCATCCTTCATCTCCAATCGACTTCCTCGTCACCCTTTCCTAATATCCCCCAGCTGATATGATCACCATGGCTTGTCTTCTGCAAGACTCCTTTGAGGTCAATTTGGCAAGGATCCCTCATTCTCCAAGTAATGTCCTGTCCACTGAGTCCCTTGCTCTGCTTCTTGAAGGTAGAGTTTCCATTTTTTCCTACTGTATTCAGAACTGAGCTTGATCTCATTCTCCTATTGCTAAATCCCCTTGTTGCTTCCCACTCTGAATACAGTCTTCCTGACTATTTTTTCCCTTACTCTTTTAGCAAGGATCTTGAAAATATATTCCATTATTAATGGCTCTTTATAATCCAATCTGTCTCATGTCTGTGGAAGGAGACACAAATCTCAAGAGGTGGGTTTGGGGGCTACAGAGCCTCAGGTTTAGTTGCTGGGGAAGGAGTCCATGGGACCAATCCCTCCCAGCCAGCCTGCAGCAGGAAGTTCTTTATGAGCTCGGAGTCCTACAAGAAACTACCGCTGGGCTTTGAAGTCAGGATTAGCTCCTCATCCGGGGCTACTTTACCCTCAGCTCGTAGCTTTGTTTAGTACCACTGAGCGGTGTTCTATTGATCTCTGGGTCTGACTCACCTCTGGTATTTTGGAACAATTGACCATCATGTCAGAAGCATAAGGGCAAAGGGGATCCAAGGTGTTCATGGTCCTGTGATTTCCTGGTATATTACCCATCTGGGAGATGGTTTAGAAACTCACATTTAAAATACAGCTCAGCAGACTTTTTGTGGAAATTGACATGAAATAAATTGAGAAGCAGCCAAGGAGAGCTAGCCTAGAGTCACTAAACTCCTAGAGGAAGGCTAGAGACAGTAGGGTGGAGGGTCTGCAGACTTACAGACATGCAAATAAGCAAAAGCAAAGAAAATCTGAAGCAGACGTAAAAGGATCCTTTGGAGACTTCTGAATGAGCCTTTGCCACCGTAATTGAGAAACCACTGTAGATTTGTTGCTTTCTGCTGGAGATTTCAATGTCAATTTAAGCTAGAGGCAGTCACTGCTTTTTATCTTTTTATATAAGACTACAGTTTTTGCATTTATCCTAAATAGGGTCATAAAAGAGTGGCTAATTCAACTGATGTTGACATATTTTTACAGATCTTATATCTTTGACACATTGGCATACTTTTGTATGTCATGTGTTGTTTAATGAGTTCTAGAAATGTATCATTAGGTAATTTTTAGCATTGTGTGAACATCAGAAAATAAACTCATATGTACTAAGACAGAGTACATCACTATAATCTTTTTATTTTTTTTAATTTTGTATATGTATCCAGAGGCTCACCCTCTAGGTGATTCTAGATCCTGTCAGGTTGATGATCAAGACTAACCATAAGGGCTGGAGAGATTGCTCAGCGGTTAAGGCCCGAAAAACCTAATGACCTTGGTTCAATTTCCCAGCACCCATGCAAATCAGATGCACAAGACCCATGCAAGTCAGATGCACAAGGTGGTGCATGCATCTGGAGTCCATTTGCAGTGGATAGAGGCCCTGTGGAGTGACCACTCTCTCTCTTTCTCTCTCTCTGCCTCTTTTTCTCTTTCTCAAATAAATAAGATGAAATTTTAAAAAGTAATATTAACTATCACACAAGGACATTGACTTTTTTTCCCCCTTGAGGCAGGGTCTTACTCTAGACCAGGCTGACCTTGACCTCAGATTGCTGGGATTCTAGGTGTGACCACCACATCTGGCTGAGAAAATGGCTTTCCCTGAAGGGTGACAGAGGGCTGCTGGAAAGCTATCCATACTCAGAGGAAACACTTCATTCCTTGTCTCTCAGTTCCCTCCTGAGAGAGAAACCAGGCTCTGGTTTCTTGTGTACTTTGGGCAAAATTTAGTATTCATAGCATTCTATTTTGTTCTTAGAAGATATAAGGTTTCTGGCACATTTTCCCAATTAATCCTTTCAATAACTCAAAAAAAAAAAGCAGATTTTTATCCCTACCTCACAGATCATCCCCAGATATAGGGAGATGGATAAATTTGCCATAAATTGCACAATGAGAAAGTGAAGGTGTCTTAGTCAACCTGAATTGCTATAAGAAAAGACCGCAGGCTGATTGGCTTAAATGATAGGTATTCATTTCTCCCAAAGTTCTCTAGGTTGACAAGGCCAAGATTAAGGTGCCCTCAATTCCAACTCTGGGTAAGGGCTTTGTTCCTGGCTTGGCAACCCATTCTTTCTCTCCCCCACCCCCTCACACACATACACATAGAAAGAGAGAGAGAGAGAGAAGGAGGGCAGGATGGATGGATGGAGGAAGGGAGGGAGGGAGAATGAGCTGCTGTTGTCTCTTGGTCTATTTATAGGATAATAACCTCATCACAGGAGCCCCATCTTAATGATCCCATTTAAATGAAATTGCTAAAATGGATACTTCCTAATACCAGCACACTAAGGGTCAGAGCCTTTGAGGGGACACAAGCCTTTGATCCTTAATAGGAGGTGACCTTGCTTAGCCTCCTTATATGGCTGAAACTCGGCAGAGATAAAGTGCTATAGAAAGAACCGGGCAGGTGGAGAATCTGAGAATATCAGAGTGGCTTCAGGAAGACACTGATAGGAGCATAATTAATATCAGAAGGGATGGCAGAGCTCAGTAGTTCAGGGTACACTTAGTGCACATGTGGCCCTGAGTTGAATCCCCAGCTCAGAAAATAAAAGTAATATCATCAAGTCAATTTGTAGGAAAAACAATTCTTCCCTTCCTCCCTCCCTCCTTCTTTCTTTTGTCTTTTTTTCTGTCTTTCAGGAGCTCACTATGTAGCCCAGGCTGGCCTTGAATTGAACTCCTGATCCTCTTGCCTCTATTTCCTGAGGGCTAAACCTTTTCTTTCTTTCTTACACTGTTCACATCCATCCTCAGACATTCATATGGAGAAAGACAGAGTAACAAACCAGCATTGACGTCCACAGGGGTAGTTCTCTCTAAAAAGAAGAATCGGGAGTTTTTTCTTTTTTATTTCATGTAGAGTACTTTGTTCTCCTAAAATAATTTTTTGTTATTTTTTATATGTACTTATATGAAAATATACATCTTCCCGACATATTTTTTACAATGTCATTTGCTTTTAAAGGTCACCTGTGTTGTGTCTGCATCTTTCAAAACAATAACCTGTGAGTCAAGCATTTATTGTCAACTTTTATTGTTTGGCTCTCTTTGAAAATGATGAGGTTTGTCATTGTTGTTTTGCCTCAGGAACAGCCCAAGAAAGGTGATTTGGTTTGGCTGAGAAATAAGCAATGTGGCCAGCTTTCCCCACACATTGAAGGCCAGTGACAAGACAGGCATGAAAACAGCGGCCGGAGGTGGTAACTCTTGGCTGTAATCCTGGTATTTGAGACACTGAAGCAGGAGGATTGCCATGAGTTCAAGGCCAGCCTGGGCTAATGTGTGAGACCTTGTCTCAACAAACAAACAACAAAAATAAAACAACCAGGAGCTTCGGTGATGGCTCAGTAGTAAAGTGTTTGCCATGTAAGCATAAGGGCCTGAGTTCAGATCACCAGAACACATGTGCACATCTATAATCCCAGCACTGGGAAGGGAGAGACAAGGATTCCTGGAGCTCATTGGCTGGCCAGTCTACCTGAATTAGTGAACTTGAGGTTCAGCAAGAGATCTTGTCTCAAAGAATAAGTTGGACGGTGACTGAGAACACCCTATGATGATTTCTGGCCCCTGACATGTGTGCCCCCCATATATAGAGCACACATATATACATGTGTGTGTGCCACACACACACAGAGCACACATATAGACATGCATGTGTGCCCCCCACATATAGAGCACACATATATACATGTGTGTGTGCCACACACATACAGAGCACACATATATACATGCATGTGTGCCCCCACATACAGAGCACACATAAATACATGCATGTGTGCCCCCATACAGAACACACATATAGACATGCATGTGTGCCCCCCATATAGAACACACATATATACGTGCAAGTGTGCCCCCCACATATAGAACACATATGTATACGTGCATGTGTGCCCCCCCACATATATACAAAAAAGAAAAAGGAAGAACCAATGCTTTTGAAACCCCAGCTGGTAAAATGAAACTCTGAGCCCAATTGTGGCCCACAGATAGATGACTTCATCATTGCCCTTTTCAAAGAAAAACCATTCATTTATCTACATTCAAAAAGTAAAAACTAAATGAACCAGACTTAGTTTTGTTTTTTTTTTTGGCTTGGATTTGAAAAGATTAAAAACAGAAAACCAAGAAAAGAAAATCCTTCCATCATTCCTTGTAACATTTAAAACTTAAACAAAGCAGCTTATCACCAGTGGGAGCTAAAACTAATTAGAAATCAAAATTATGTTCGTTTTATCAACGCTGAAATAAATCCAAGGGAAAACAAAGAAGGACTTCTGTAATTAAATTTAATTTAGT
Source organism: Zapus hudsonius (assembly GCA_004024765.1). NCBI lineage: Eukaryota > Metazoa > Chordata > Mammalia > Rodentia > Dipodidae > Zapus > Zapus hudsonius. The sequence continues at coordinate 11,434 of PVHP010036698.1, forward strand.
AATAATCTTTGTTTTCGCTACTTGCGACTGTGGGAGGATTCTTCAAATCAAGAATATTTAAGAATGTATTCACTGAAGAGTCAGCAGGCGATGAGGTGCTTCAAGCGTCAGAGAAGCCAGGTGAGGCACCTGACGTCAGGCTGGGTCCCCAGGGTGAGGATTCCCACTCCTGTTCTCTGCTATGTTGCTGGGTGGAGTTCTGCCTCAGTCAGGGACCCAATGGAAAGAACGTCCTCTGAGTCCTGTCTCAGCTGCTGTCAGGAGCAGTGGAGCAGGGGAGGTCCCTGGGGAGTGAGACCTTATAGAAGTAGTTGTCAGTGTGTGGTGGTGGTGGGGAGGGGCTGGCAGAATCAAGGCAGACTGCATACATACACCCTCAAGAACTGAGAAGTCTCTTATCTGTTCAGGCCTTCCCTGGTGAACCCTGCCTTCTCACAAAGCCCTGGAGATGGCCTTGCTTGGGAAGAGCTGCCCAGTCCTTGAGAAGGACGTTACTGGCCAGCAAATATTTCTTTGTGGCATCCCAGGCCCTATCCTTGACGTTTTCATGCTCTGTACTCACTGGAACTTCAGGGAGCAGAAATTATTATCTGTGTTAAAAACATAACTCAGAAATTTATTCTCATCTTTAAAATATATTTTTATTTATTTGAGGGATAAAGAGAGAGGAGAGAGACACAGAGAGAGAGAGAGTTTATGCACACGTCAAGACCTCTTGCTGCTGCAAATGAACTCCAGATGCAATGCATCACGTTGTGATTTTGTTTTAAATGGTTACTGGGGAATTGAACCTAGGCCACCAGGATTTATAAGCAAGTGTCCTTAACTGCTGAGCCATCTCTCCATTCCACTTATTCTCATTCATTTATGTCCATATCTTTCTTTTCATTCTGGTAACATATATACAACAAAATTTGCCCTCTTTAAGTGAACAATTTAGTGTTATAAAATACATTCAAGTGCTCCAGAACCATCACCATTATCCATTCCCAGGACTTTCTCATCATCAAACAAAACCTTCCCTGAGCTCTAGAACGTTATTATTTAATTCGTCCTATTTTAGGTACTTAAATGGTTTGTTCTTTCATGTTTTATACTATTGAGCACAGTGTTTCCGAGTGTCATTCATGGTGTGGCATTCTCATTTTATAAACTAGGAAATAGCTTATATAAAAGAACTTACTCAGGGTTCTAAGTGGCAGAGGAAGAATTTAGATCCAGGCATATCAGCAAGGTTTATGCTCTTATTCATATTTGACCGAGTCTTTTCCCTAATACAGAACACAGACCACTAGATCAGGAATGCCTTGAATAAAAAGTCTTTGTATTTAAAAACTAATTTATTTATTGCAAGCAGAGAAAGAGAGAGAGAGAGAGAGACAGACAGACAGACAGACAGACAGACAGATAGACAGAGACAATGGGAATGCCAGGGTCTCTCGCCTCTGTGAAGGAACTCCAGATGCATGTGCCACTGTGTTTATCTGGCTTTGGGTGGGTATTGGGAAATAGAACCGAAGCCATTGATTGGGCTTTGCAAACAAGTGCCTTTATCATTGGGCCATCTCCCCAGCCCAATCTTTATACTTTTCACACGCCCCGTACTCGGTTCTTACATGGAACTGTAGCTCAAGAATCACTTCATTCTATGGAAACACAGTGGAGAAAATGAAAGGTCCCTCACTTGAGATTCAGAGATCTCACTAAAGGGTAGCGCTAAAGCCAGTGGTATAGACTGAAAAAAGTTCACTATGAAACTCCACCCCCAATAATATAAGAGATGTGGCCTTTGGGAGGTGATTAAGTCACCCTCAAGAATGGAATTGGTACCTTTATAAAAGGAACTTTTTTTTTTTGCCCTTCTATTCCTTCTGTCATGTGATGTCATGGAATTCCTTTCCTGACAAGATGTAGCAGGAAGGCACCATTTTGGAACCAGAGGGTAATCTTAACTAGACCCAAGCCTGCTGAGACATTGATCTTGGACTTCTAGCCACCGTAACTATGAGAAATAGCTTTCTTTTTTTTTTAATATTTCATTTATTCATTCTCAAGCAGAGAGAGACAGAGAGAACACCAGGGATGGGTCTGGCTTATGTGGGTCCTGGGGAACTGAACCCAGGGTCTTAGGCGCTAGAGACAAGTGCCCTAACCGCTGAGCCATCTCTCCAGCCCGAGAAATAGCTTTCTATCACTTAGAAATTACAGTCTGTGATGAATTGTGATAGTAGCCCTAAGACAATAAGACTCAAGGAATTGTCAAAGCCTAAATATTCTTAGAGTCTCCTGGAATGATTTCTAGTTGTCCATCTTACATGCCCTTTGTGGCATCATGAGTTGTCCTTTCATGAAGCGAAGAGATAAACCGATTAGAGCTCTTCCATATTTTTCATTCTCGTTTTTATAGTTCATGTCAATGAGTATTATAAGGGAAAAACTGTCCAATGCTGCCACAATACAACAGCCCAGCGAATGACAAAACAAAGGAAGTCACAAACGGTAAAGGGAGATGGCGACCCAGCCCTGCACAAAGTAGCACAGACACGTCAAGTTCAATGTGGAACTGAAAATTCACCTTCACGACGGCTTTCACCTTGAAGTCTGGTGATATGTGGAACAGATGTTTTAATTTACCCGAAGTAATTTGCATAATCATCAATACTACATGTGGCTTGTCAAACCTGCCAAAGAGCAGGTGACAATATGGACTTAATATGATTACCAATTTGACACATCATTGAAAATAATTTGACCTTTCCTGATCTCATAATACCCAGAGGTGTTTTCCAACAGGAATAGTGAGCTGTGAGATGCCCTATAAGGCCATCTGAATTCCACCATCTCTGCTCCATAAATAAAGCAGCCACCTGCTCAACCCCAACACACGCATCTACTCCTTTCTCTAAACCACAGTGCAGGCAGTGAATGCATACTGAGGATCTATATGATTCAGAGTGTCCATGATTCTCTGAGAAGTAATTGATCTGGATAGTGCCTTCGCCCTGGTTGTGGGCTCATCCTTGACCCCAATCTCAGAGACACCACCTTTGAAAAAATCCACCGGCTTAAATATTTAGCTTGAAGTCCAGAGAATTAAAATGAGCAATTTAAAAGTATACATGAGGGGCTGGAGAGATGGCTCAGCGGTTAAGGTACTTGCCTCCAGTGCCTAGGTTCAATTCCCCAGTACCCACATAAGCCAGACCCACTCTCTCTCTCTCTCTTGAAAATGAATAAATAAAATATAAAAAATAAAAGTATACATGAGCTTGATCACAAAAGTAAATTATTAGAAACAAAAAAGTATTCACCAGTAAGAGATTGATTAAATAAAATAATATTTATGGCAACAAAATGCTAGATAGCCATTTAAATGATGTGAAGGAAGTATATGACATACAAATATTTTATGATATGGTATAAAGAAATATTTTAAAATATATAGGCCATAATGTCATTTTCATAAAAAAATTATGTGTGCATATTCTCTGGTAAAGACAAACCATGTTAACCATTGGCATATCTACATGAGAGGATTAAGGTGAGGGTGCAGATTTTCCTTTTATCTATATTGTAGAAACTTTTTGAAAAATACATGTATCAATTTTATTACTATTAACAGCAAAAATAACTCATCTATGCTGTAATATGGGATGGTGATGTGTATTTTAGCACACCAAGCGAATATAAGTATGCTGCTTTTGCACAAAAATTGATTCAGAAACCCATCCTATAATCAATATTGGTTACTTCTAAGCAATGAGGGAAATTTTACTTTTTTATTTTACACTTTGAAGTTATTTTTTAAACAATATCTCAGTCATTTTATTGAATGCAAAAATATTTGTAACTGACATGTCTCTTGTTATTTTTCAAGGAACATGAAGTATGCATATTCCCGTCCATTTGCTAGAAGATAAAATTACCATCACAAGCCATCCAATTAGTACGACCTACACCAGTGCTTGGAACTCTTTTTAAAATTAGTATCTTTATTATGAATAACTATATACATTTGATGAGCAAATCTTATGAAGGTCCCCCCCCCCATTTCCCTCCTCTCTGTCCCCTACCCACTGGTGTCCCTCATTGGTGCACATACTGGATCTGTCCATAGGGTAGGGGGTTATGAACTGCACCACAGGTAGTCAGTTTTTTTTTCTTCCCCCTTTGTGCGTTGTTGCTGAAGGGGGCGATGTCTCTGGATATTCTCCCCCATCATGGCTCTCACATTCTTTCTGCCCCTCTTCCGCTCAGTTACCTGAGTCATGGTGGATTAGTTTTAAACCTGCTTTATTGTTGAGATCTTAAGTGTCTCTGGACTTCTGCTTTGTGTTGTGTTGGGTATTGTTTTATAATTTTTATTTATTTATTTGCAAGTAGAGAGAGATAGAGAGAAGGGAGACAAGAGAATAGGCGTTGTAGGACCTCCAGCCACTGCAAACGAACTCCAGATGCATGCTCCGCTTTGTGCATCTTGTTTACATGACTACTGCCAGGCTTTGTGGGCAAACCCCTTAACCACTGAGCAATCTGTCCAGCCCCTAGAAGCTTTTTAAAACCATAGACATATATTTTTTGTGTGATAGAGAAAAAATGTTTTAAAAATCATGATAGTAAGTTGAATTCAGTATCCAATTTTATTCTATTTAACAACTGTGAAAGTTGCTATTAACATGTTATTTCTCTCATGAAGGAGATGACAGCAAGAACATTCTGGAAGCAAGCATGAGTACAGTATATAGTTTCGTAGGCCAGAGAAAGCCTTTCCCGAAGGCAGGAGAGCTATAAAGCAAGCTTTTTCGGGTGCCACTGAGGCTGCGTGGGAAGGCCTGGGTGTGGCCTGGAGGAGGAAGGGTCACCAGATTAAAGAAGAGGGGGTGAGGAGCAGATGTCTCCCCATCTGCCATTGGTCAGCTGGCTATCCTGTCATCTCACCCCACAGATGTTTGAAAGGTTGTTCTATGGAGAGATAGTCTCTGTGTTCTGGATGCCAGAAACAGGTGGGTGTCTCAGCTCCAGGCCTTGAACAGGACTAGGTGACCCCATACACATCACGGTACCCTGACACCAAGCGCTCCCCTCCTGTCTCCTCGAAGTTGCAGGGCAGAATTGGAAAGGGCTTCCTCAGAGATTGCATTTCAACTTCCATTTTAAGATTTTGGAAATTCAATCCAGAGGCATGGCACCCCTCAGTAACAACACACTTGGGCCAGGAGAACCAGGCTGAGTACTAGGCTATCCATGGTCCCCTGCCACAAGGACTGATCCAGACGACCCACGGAGGAGGATATCCAGCTGATTGGGGATGGGGAGGGGGGCATTGGGGAATTGGGGATAACAACTCATTGTTTGCCCACTAAATAATGTAACTCATTATGGTCAATAAATATATATATTAAAAAAAGATTTTGGAAATTCAATAATAAATCACATAGGAACATACTTATATATAAGACCAACATAAAAATAAGAGAATGAGGCTGGGGAGATGGCTCAGCGGTTAAGGCACTTGCCTCCAGTGCCTAAGGCTCCGGGTTCAATTCCCCAGGATCCACATAAGCCAGACCCACAAGGTGGTGGCCCTGGTGCACTCTCTCTCTCTCTCTCTCTCTCTCTCTCTCTCTCTCTCTCTCTCTCTCTCTCTCTCTGTATCTCTCTGCTTGAAAATGAATAAATAAAACATTAAAAAAAATAAGAGAATGAATATTCCCACTCTCAGTGAAGGGGAGAAGGGAGGTGTGACTGGGAAGGGACCCTGAGGGGTAGCACTGTGGATGGTAATAGCACATCTCGTTATTCTTGGCAGAATTAACATGTATATTTAATATACTCTACCCTATTAATTATGTCTTTTGTGATGTGAAGAATTTTGGTTCTATCCCAAGATAGCATCACCAGGATGAAGACTACCAATGGGCAGCCCAAGATTTTCTCTTCTTTTTTTTTATTTCTCCCTTTCTTTTTTCTATTTCTATTCTGTCTCTCTTGTTCACTCATCTCTTTCCTTTTGTTCTGTCCCTTGTTCTTCATTATACCTATTGGGCACAGATACCTAGCCTCACTCAGGGAAGAGAAATTAAGCATTTTTATCTCTTTTGAAGGGTTTAAAAGTCTTTTATGGAACCCTGCAGAGAAGGACGGGATGAACAGGGGACCCATAGCCACAGCCATTCATCCAACTCAGGATAAGCCTAATGTGTTTGTGTTTTGCAGGATACAACGAGAGAGGTGTGGCCCATCTAACCTTACCAACCAACCTTAGGCCGATGGATGAGATCCTGACAAGAGAGGAGCCACCACAGTCATATCAGGGA